>JAQZBX010089413.1:0-12632 GCA_029593785.1 Cabassous unicinctus
ATTGAACAACAGTGCAATGATGCTGTAAAATAGTGCAAATATTTTATCCTCAGGGTAAATGTTAGGTGGTCTAAGGTAAGCAAAGATTGATGTCCCAAAGAATAAGAATAAGACAACCACAGTGATATGAGACCCACAGGTAGACAGGACTTTGTGAATTCCCTCAGCTAAATGATTTCTTAAAGTGAGTAATATAATGACATAAGAAACAAATAAGACAACAAAGGTTACCAAGACAACCACACCTGTATTGGCAACCACAAGGAAACCTGTGACATAGGTATCAGTACAGGCCACTTTTAGCAGTGGGAAGATATCACAGAAATAATGACTAATTATATTTGGGCCACAAAAAGACAACTGGATTTTCATAGACAATTGAAGGATTGAATGGACAGCCCCTCCCACCCAAGCAGCCAAGACTAGAAGATTGCATCTTGTCCTGTTCATGATAATCATGTAGTGCGGGGTTTGCAGATTGAAACATTGTGATCAAAGGCCATGGCAGTAAGAATGAAGATCTCAATATCTCCAAAGAAGTGCATGGTAAAGACCTGCAACATACATTTACCATAGGAGATGGTTTTGTCCCCACTAATAAGTCATTGATCAGTGTTGGGGTAACACTAGAGGTATAGCAGATGTCCATACAGGATAAATGGCTGAGGAAATAGTATATGGGTTGGTGAAAAAGGGAGCTGCATTGAATGGAGACAAGAATCAGGAGGTTTCCTACCAATATGGAAACATAACAGAATAAAAATAGCACAAAGCAAAATATTTTTATGCCCTGATCATAAGAAAGTCCCAAAAGAATTAATTCTGAGATATTACTGTGGCTTTCTATGTATTTCAGTTTGGTATGTTTTGCTGAGTATCTGAAAAGATAAAATAAACACGAATTTGGATAAAAATGTACAGTGTGCTCACATTAATATAATACTTACTGCTGTAATGTGTGGACTCACATAGAATAAAAATATTACTAATCTTTACCTACAGAATTATGCTGCTTTTTCTTTTTTAACATGTTTCATTTTACTAAAATGTGTGGAATCATTTTATATAAACATAATTAGGTGTTTGATACAATTTGACCATTAGAGAATACATTTCAAGTGTTAGTTTGATCAGCAATAATATATTTTATTCCCATTAATTGTGTATTATTTGTCAAACAACAAATATTTAATTTATCCAAAGAAACTGTTTGCATATTTTTAAATATAATGCTTTAGCCATAGAGTCAAATTTTCATCTTCCAGCATGAATCGGAAAACTTCCATGAATCATCTGAAAATGATTTAGAAAATACAAACATACAAAGCACCCAGTATACAGTCATAAAATTAAAATTTTTAAAGCAATCTAGAAAATATTAGGCAGACATTGTGTAGTAGTTAACAGTAATTAACTAATATTGCATAATTAAGAATTGTTCATTGTCCTATATTTTATTTATTGTGACTGATACTGATTGCTTTAAGAAACAGTATATTGTTTTCACCTACACATAGTTACTTACAATAAATGGATTTAAACATAATTGCTGAATAACGAGGTTGATGAACTACCTACATAAGATCACTCAATTAATCCAAGTCCATAATTTTTCAGAATGTGTATGTTATACACTGTTGATACTAGCAGATAAGTATTTGATACTCAGTTAAGTGCTGCATCTCATGCAGAAGAGCAAAGCAGAATGGGGGAGATGTCATGATGTGCAGCAGTGGGAGGAACTGCTGGGAAGCCTGATCTAAGTAGAAAAGGTTATGGAATTTGACAAGTTAAATCAGAAATCTCAGGTTCCAAATTGTTTTGAAATAGAATTGAAGTCATGAATGATGAAAGTAATGATATATAAAACAACCACTGTGCAAGTGATAAAAACATTGGCAACAAACTCAAAGGAAGAAATGTTGAGGAGTGTAAAATAAACTGAGCAGTTGTGAACATTGAGCTCATTGCTTAATCGCTTTTAAATCTTATTTTCTTGAAATATACAATTAAGAAATCATTATATAATGCAGGTAAAAAAGGATTATATGAAGCAGCATGTAATATCCTAGTGTGATACATGGTACATGCCACACATTAATTTTTTTTTTACTTTATTTTCTTTGATTGAACAGTTTGGCAACCACAGAAATTCTCCTGAAAATATATATAAGTAACTCCAATAAAGAAATAAATAGGGAAAAAAGAAAGCTCAACATAGAGTTAATAGCTTTCAAGTAAACTTCAATTTCTACAATTCATTAATGAAAAAAAAATATTATAATGATCAAGTGAGTATCCTAAGACAATTCCTAACACTAATTATTAGCCTGAATTTGTACAATCACTATAAAAACATAGTGAAATTATTACTTTATTTCTTTGATATATTGAATAAATACAGCATAATAAAAACTTAAGTTCTTAATGATATGGTTCACTTTCCATCATAACTCCAAATTTTCTACAAGAGATATCAGAATGTGCCAAGCTATAAGCTTACCTTAGTTGACACAGATGAATATAATCTATTTTTTGAAAGCAGTTTGTTTGAAATGTAGGAAAATCTTACTGTTGATAGTAAACATAAATCACAATATTCATGTAAATTTCATTAAATTTAATTCTACTCCTTTTACCCAGAATTCAGCTTGTATATAATGCACCAAACCTTTGTGTACTAATGAAATTATCTCATGCATCAAGAGAAGTTGTGGGACAGAGGGTAGAAGATGGCATCGGTTTAGGTGGGCACTCACCATTTCTCTCATGGAGGATGGCTGATTGGAGACAGGATCCTGCCCAGATGGTCTGTTCTGGGAGCCTGTGGAGCAAGAACCTTGGGGACATCTATCTGGAGGGAGCTGGACAGTGGGGTGGACTGCTTAATATAAAATCATGAGTTTTTTTCCCCAGCTGGAAACCATGGATGCAGATGGCTAATCTGACCCTCCTGGCAACCCAGTGAGAGGCAGCACTCTCCAAGAGTGGGAGGGTCCTGACTAAGGTTGAGAGGGTTTTTTTCTGTCAGTTTGGCTGCCTGGACCTCCTTGCAGCTTTTTGGAAGCAGACCAGCCAGCTAGAAGTGGTACTGGGCTGAGGAGAGAGGTGAATCTGCTGAAGAAGCCTGATTTACCTAACAGTTGTGGGACACAGAGGCTTGGCTTGGGAGGGGGCAGAGCCAGCCAATTTTATAGTTCTGTGCTGAGTATCAGTCTCAGCTCCCCTTGGGGGATCAGGAAGTGGGAAGTGTTTGATAAGGTTCCACGAGCCTATTTAGGTTCCCCTTGGTGTAGGGGGTGGTCAAGAAGAGGCCTTGTTTTGGGTCCCTTATTTCTTCAAAAAAGACTTTTTTTAACTTAATTTAATCTCTAAAATCTGCCTCAAAACCTACAGAGAGAAGGCTGCAGGGTAATTGATAAATGCAGGCTAAGAGGCTCCACAAGGGCCCAAGAAGGAATGCTGTCCTTCATTAGCTTTGTTTGACTGCATGCTTGTGTGTTTGTTTGGTTTTTCTTTGTTTGTTTGTTTCTTGCTTTTCTTTCCTCTTTCCTCCCCACACATTTTTAAAAAATTAGGTGCTGCTATATTATTTCTTCTTTGCTGTGTTTTTTTCTTCCTTGATTTTCCATTCTCTGTGTATAGTGATCTTGTCTACCAGCAATATCTCTTTTCCCTCCTTCATCTTTCCACCTTCTGCTTTCCGTTGTGGTTCATACATTCCACCTTTTTTATTAGTCCTCAAATTCAGGGGTGTCACTTTCTATCTTGTCTAATCAATTTTCTTTTCTTTTTTTTTAATTAACTTTTTCCTTTCAGCCCTTTTTTACTCTTTCCCTCTCTCCTCATCTTCTGGCCTTTTAAATCATTGTGTATATTTTTCTCCATTTGGCTTCCCATCCCATTGTAAGTACTCCATTATTTTCTCCCTATTACTCTACCCTGCCTACATGAGTTAAACATTCATTTTACTAAGTGTGATAGGGCTCCTCTTCTAATATTTATCTATATAATATCATATTTTTTCCTTTCTTAGCTCTTTCAATTCTGCTGGCCTGAATCATTTTCCTTCAAGGAAACATAAAAAAAAAATCAAGGAAATACAACAAGAAGAACAAAGTGTCAAAAAGAAAACTTAACACACACACAAAACCAGGAACTAAAAAACTCTAGAGCAGAGAGAGAAGCTAATCAACTGAATAAATCCATCAAGATAAAATGATGACCAGAGGGCAACAAAAAATTACAAACCATACTGAGAAAGAGGAACACATGGACCATTCCAATGAACAAACAAAAACCAGGAAGAGATGCAGAACATTGAACAGCTAATCAGAGCTGTCCAAACAAATATCACGGACCAACTTAATGAAGTGAAGGAAGAGATTAAGGGTATTAAGAAGACACTGATACTGATACTGAAGAAATTGTAAACTTGAATAAAAAGAAAATGGATATGATGGAGACAAATGGCAAAATCCAAGAAGTCAAAAAGATGCTGTATCCACATAACACCAGATTTGAACAGGCAGAAGAAATAATTAGTGATGTGGAAGACAGTACATCTGAAATCAAATAGATAGAAGGAAAGATAGATGAAAAGATAGAAAAATCCAGCAGGGACACAAGGGTTTAACTGACAACACAAAACACACAAACATACACATTATAGACATCGCCAAAGGTAAAGAGAAGGCAAAGGGAACAGAAGGAGTGTTGAAGGAAATAATGGCTGAAAACTTCCCAAACTTATTGAGGGAGATGGATGTACATGTCCAGAAAGCACATCACATCATAAACAGTATAAATCCCAACAGGCCTACTACAAGACATATAATTATCAAAATGTCCAATGCTCAAGACAAAGAAAAAATAGTCAAGGCAGCAAGAGAAAAGATAACCATCACACAAAAGGGAAGCTTGATAAGATTAAGTGCTGATTTCTCATCTGAAACCATGGAGGCAAAAAGACAGGGGTATGACATAGTGAAGGCACTAAAAGAAAAAACTTCCAGCCATGAATTCTCTATCCAACAAGGCTGGCATTCAAAAATGATGGAGAGTTCCAAATATTCACAGATAAAGAGAAAATAAGAGAATGTGTCAATAAGAAACCTGCACTTCAAGAAAGACTAAAGGAAGTTCTACAAGTTGAAAGGAATAAACAGGAGAGAGAGAGAGCTGGAGGAGAGTATAAGAACAACTAAAAAGACAAAAATAAATAAAAACAAAAAATGACATACAGACACCCAAAGAATATATGGCTGATGTAAGAAATTCCTTGAGAGTAATAACACTGAATGTTAATGTATTAAACTCACCAGTCAAGAGACACAGATTGGCAGAATGGATAAGAAAATAGACCCATCCATATGTTGTGTACAAGAAACCCACCTTATACACAGAGATTCAAGGAAGCTGAAAGTGAATGGCTGGAAAACAATTTTATGAGCAAACGATAACCAAAAAAAGGCCAGGAGAAGCTATCCTAATATTGGACAAAATAGACTTTAAATGCAAAACTATTGTAAGAGACAAAGATAGACACTATGTATTAGTAAAAGGGGTGAACTTTCAAGAAGAGAGAACAATCATAAAAATTTATGCACCTAATCAGGGTGCTTCAATATACATGAAGCAAACACTGGAAAAAAATAAGTGGAGAAATAAATGTCTCTAAAATTATAGTGGAAGACTTTAATACACCATTATCATCATTAGAACATACAGACAGAGAATTAATAAACAAACAAATTCTCTGAATAATACATTAGAAGAGTTGAACCTAATAGACATATACAGAATGCTACACCCAAATACAGCAGGATATACATTCTTCTTGAGTGCACATGGATCATACTCCAAGATAGACCTCATACTAGGCCACAGAACAACTCTCAATGATTTCAGAAAGATTGAGATTATACAAAGTAATTTATCTGACCACAATGGAATGAAATTGGAAATCACTATGTCCCAGAGACCCAGATTAGGCACAAAGATTATGAGACACTCTTAGACAAAAAGTGGGTCAAGGAGGAAATCTCAAAAGAAATAAGTAACTCCCTTGAATCAAATGAAAATGACAAGAAAACATATCAAAACCTATGGGATGTAGCCAAAGCTGTACTGAGAGGGAAATTCATAGCCATAAATGCATATATTCAAAAAGAAGAAAGAGCTAAAATTGAAGACCTAACTGCACACCTGGAGGAATTGGTAAAACAACAAACTAACCCCAAATGAAGTAGAAAGACCAAAATAACAAAGATTAGAGAAGAACAAAATGGAATAGAAAATAAGAAAGCACTAGAAAAAATAAACAAATTCAAAAGCTGGTTCTTCAAGAAGATCAATAAAATTGACAAACCCTTAGCCAGACTAATAAAGAAAAAGAGAGAGCAGATGCATATATACAAAATGAGGAATAAAGAACTGGATATTACTACTAACCCCATCGAAATAAAAAACATCATAAGGTATACTTTGAAAAATTATATGCCAACAAGAATGATAATTTGGAAGAAATGGACAAGTTCTTAGAAACTCACAAGCAGACTACATTGACAAAAGAAGAAATTGATGAATGCAACAGTCCAATTAAAAGTATAGAGATAGAATCAGTCATCAAAAACTCCCAACTAAGAAAAGCCCAGGACCTGATGGTTTCACAGCTGAATTCTACCAAACATTCTAGAAAGAGCTAACACCATTTATGCTTAAGCTCTTCCAAAAAGTAGAAGTAGAGGGAACATTCCCTAATTCATTCTATGATGACAACATTGCACTAATACCAAAGCCAAACAAAGATACCACAGGAAAGGAAAATTACAGACAAATTTCTCTAATGAACCTAGAAGCTAAAATTCTCAACAAAATACTTGCAAACACATTCAACAACATATCAAAAAAATGATACACCATGAACAAGTGGGTTTCATCCTGGATATGCAAGGATGGTTCAATATAAGAAAATTAATCAATGTAATACACCACATAAACAGATTGAAAGAAAAAAATCACATGACCATCTCTATAGATGCAGAAAAAGCATTTGACAAGATACAGCACCATTTCCTGATAAAAACACAGCAATAGATAGGAACAGAAAGAAACTGTCTGAACCTTATAAAGGGTGTATATGAAAAACCCAAAGCTAACATAATCTTCAATGGTGAAATCCTAAAAGCTTTCCCTCTGAGATTGGGAACAAGACAAGGATGCCCACTATCATCACTCCTATTTAACATTGTCTTACAAGTACTTGCTCAAGAACTGAGGCAAGAAAAAGATATAAAAGGCATCTAAATTGGAAAAGAAGAAATAAAAATTTCATTATTTGCAAATGACATGATCCTATACATAGAAAGCCCTGAGAAATCTACAACAAAGCTTCTAAAACTTATAAAGTAGCTCAGCAATGTCGCAGGTTGTAAGATCAATGCTCAAAAATCAGGAGCACTTCTGTACAACAATAATGAGCAACCTGTGGAGGAAATCAAGAAATAAATACCATTTACAATAGTAACTAGAAGAATTAAATACTTAGGAATAAATTTAACTAACAATGTAAAGGACTTATATACAGAAAAGTACACAAAGTGTTAAATGAAATCAAAGAAGACTTAAATTAATGGAAGAATATTCCCTGTTCATGGATAGGAAGACTAAACATCATCAAGATGTCTAACCTACCCAAACTAATCTACAGATATAATGCAATCTCAATAAAAATCAACACTGTATTTTTTTAAGGAATAGGAAAAATAACTACAAAATTTATTTTGAATTGTAAGAGGCCCTGAATAGCCAAAGCCATATGGAAAAATAAAAATGAAGTTGAAGGTATCACACTACCTGACTTTAAAACATACTGCAAAGCAACAGTGCTGACAACGACATGGTATTGGCAAAAGGATAGACACATTGGCCAATGGAACCAAATTGAGAGTTCTGATATAAATCCTCACATATGCAGTCATTTGATATTTGACAAGGCCACCAGCCCACTCAGTTGGGAAAGAATGGCTTCTTCAACAAGTGGTGCTTGGAGAACTGGATATCCATATCCAAAAGAATGAGAGAGGAACACCATCTCACACCTTATACAAAATTCAACTCAATATGGATCAAAGATCTAAATATAAGAGCCAAGACCATAAAGACCTTGGAAGATAATGTAGGGTAGCATCAACAGGAAGTTGTAATAGGAAATGTTTTCATGAACTTCACACTCAAAGCATGAGCAGCAAAAGAAAAAAATAGATAAATGGGATCTCCTTAAAACTAAAAAATTTTGCACCTCAAAGGATGTTATCAAGAAAATAAAAAGGCAGCCTACCCAATGGGAGAACATACTTGAGAACCATATGCCTGATAGGAGCCTAATATCCTGCATATATAAAGAAGTCTTACAAATCAAAAATAAAAAGACTGACAACCCATTTGAAAAATGGGCAAGTGAACTGAAAAGACACTTCTTCAAGGAAGAAATGCAAATGGTAAAAAGCACATGAAAAAATAACTCGACATCTCTAGCTATTAGAGAAATGCAAATCAAAACTACATTGAGATACCATCTTACACCTATTAAAATGGTGGCTATTAAAAAAACAGCAGACTATAAGTGTTGGAGAGGATGTGGAGGAATGGGAACCCTCATCCACTGCTGGTGGGATTGTGGAATGGTCCAGCCACTGTGGAGGACAGTTTGGAGGTTCTTCAATAAATTAACTATAGGTCCTCCATATGACCCAGAGATTCCACTGCTGGGTATATACAGAGAAGAACTGAAAGCAAAGACTCGATCAGATATATGCACACCAAGTTCATAGTGGCATTGTTCACTATTGTGAAAAGTTGGAATCCACCCAGGTGCCCATTAACAGTTGAATGGGTAAACAAAATGTGGTTCATACATACAATGGAATATTACTCAGCTGTAAGAGTGAATAAATTGCTAACACACGAGATAACATAGATGAATCTAGAAGACCTTATGTTTAGTGAAGCAAGTCAGGCATTGAAGGATGAGCAGTACATGACCTCATTGATATGAATTAAGGAAATTGAGCAGACTCTGAGAACCATTGTCTGAAAGATAAGTGTACAATAAAGAGAAGAGAAGAGAAATTTGTGAGCCATAACCTATATGGACATAACCTATGGTAAAGTGATAGAGTGTAGTTGTGTATTGAAGGGATAGAACAGGATGGTAGTGATATACTGGGTTGGGTGATGCAGGGTTGACAGGTGAGTAGATTGGGAAGGATGGGTTAGAATACTCAGGATACTGAGGGGAGAGATAGGAGAGGGACCAGGTGAACACTTGGGATTTATGGGCATGAGTTTGAAAGTACAGAGGTGGGAATGCACTTATGGCAATATGACAAGGAAGTGTCACTGCTTTAGGGTGCTGATTGTGTGGGCATTTGGGACAGAGCACATATGGAGAAGGCTTCTAGGGAGGGTGTGAGTGTTCATCTTGTCATAATGTGCTGTATCAGTGGATGGAGAACCGCACAATGAGAGGGAAGGAGATGAACTCCCATCTTTGGGAGGACTGATTTGCTCAGAATTAGATAGGTGGGCATCTGTTAAGAGCAAGGGCCCCTCCTAATACTGGAGGACAAAAAAGTGTGTGAAGTCCTCTTGTTGCATGTAACTATGAATCTTGTCATCCAATGAGTCAAGCCAGGGGGTCATTGAAGGCCCCGGGGGATGGGAAGGGAGGAACAGAATAGATCAAACAGGGGGTATTTAGTGGTCAGTGGAAATGTTTTTCATTACCTTACATTCATGGACACAAGTCATGCTAAATGTCATCAAAATTTATAAAAGTGTAGCATCTAAAATGTAAACCATGCTGTAACCATTGACAATGTTTAGTAGCTATGTTTCACTATCTGTATATCAATGATAACAATGCTACAATCCACATGCAAAAAGGTTTTAATATGGGGTGAGGAAAGGGGGACAAGGTTGGGTATATGAGAATGTCTTGAATTCTGTATGTGACTTTGCCTTGACCTAAAACATCTTTGAAAATTAAGTGAAAAATAGTGAGATACTTGGAAGTGAGAGGGGGAAGCTGCCATGATACAGACTGGACACAAGAAATTGCAGTGATAAAGAGCAAAATGTCAAGCAAATTTTTTTTTTATTTTTAAAATACTTTTCATTTTTTAAGTAACCCAATATATTAATTTTATTTTATTTTTAGTTTTTTAAAATGGTCATATATTTAATAGCTTACATTTAAACTTATCATTATTATTTCATTTTCCCATTAATTGTATTTGGCTATTGTATTGGCTTCATCTTTAAAGAAGCTTTGGATCACAGAAGGGTTACGACTGGGGCAGGAGATGATCGTTGGTAGGGGTGTCAGGAATTGGGGATGCATGGGAGGAAGTTCACCTGAACATACATATAAGGTATAAAAAATTGTTCAAATGTTCACAGGGCATGGTCACAGTGGGTGGAGAACCATTCAATAAATGAAAGAATACTGAATTCTTATCCTGGAGAGCTCTGCCATATTCTCCAAGGGAGTAACAAGAGTCCCCCAAGTGCAGGGGCAGTGTCTGGCAAAGAAGGATGATTCACTGACGGGCTTTGTTATTGATGACTAGCCTTATGAGTCTTTGCCCTTGAAATTGAAAGTTAGCCTATTGTTATGGTGTGCCTAAGAATTGCCTCCTGAGTGCCTCCTTGTTGCCCAAATGTGGCCTCTAAGCCAAACTCAGCATATGAATGCATTACCTTCTTCCCAGCGTGGGACATGACTCTTAAGGATGAGCCTCCCTGGCAATGAGGGATTACTAACAAGTGCCAATAAGCAATATGACTGGAAAAAGACCTCAAATAAAAGGGCGTAAAGGTAAGGACAAATGAGTTCAAATAGCTAAGACACTTCAAATTGAGCCGGGAGGTCATCCCAGAGGTAACACTTATGCATATCTCAATAGGACCTCATGGGCTCCCAATGTGAATATCACCCTAAACAGAGGGCTCCTGAGGGCTCTGGAGACACCCAGGTCCTATATCAGGGTGGATAGCCTCAGACTTTTGTGCCTTATCAGTGGGTCCTACTTTTTACTCCTTGATCCTGAGAGTGACAGAGTTGGACCCAAATATGTCTTCCCTGCACATGGTCCATCTGTCCCTTCTATTCAAACCTATATATGGTGCCAGAGTTTGTAGGTGTACTTCCAGAGACTGGAGTCTTTGGGTTGTCCATGTGCCAGCTGGGCCCAGAATCTTAGTTGAGATGAAACTCCTACTCTACAGCTCCTCGACACCTGTTGGGGACATGATGATGGACAAGAGTCATCCCAGGGAATGGAGAGAGTCTGCAGCTGCAGGCACGATAATCCCATCCATCTCATCCTGGGATATAAATCCCCTTTCAATTGGATGTGGAGTGGACATCACCATGCCAGACTCCTCAGAATTTGGGGAAGAGTTTATGGACTAGAGTGGACTTACTGGGATTCTATTATAGACATATTGTGATTCAAACAATGGAAGAAATCAAAACATTAATGTGGAGGCAGTGGCTACTGGAGGCTCTGTGGGCAGGGAGAGGGAAAAAGAGTTGTAATACAGGGACTTTTTCAGGACTGGGGTATTGTCCTGAGTGACAGTGCAATGACAGATATAGGCCATTTTATATAATCATATAACATGCAGAAGTGTGTGGGAGAGAGGGTGGTCTACAATGTCAACTATGGGCCATGCTTAATGGCAAAGCCCCAGCATGTGTTTATCCATTACAGATTATGTGCCACACTAATGAAGGATGTTTATGTGGGCAGCTGTGGGAGAAGTGGGAGGAGGGACATATGGGAATCCCTACAATTTTTTTGTAACATTTATGTAATATAAGCATCTTTTAAAAAATAAAAAAAAAAAATTAAAAGAAAAAGAGAGAACTTGTGGTCCTAAGAATGAAATTAGATGAAGTCAATAAATAACACATAACCACCCTGAAACAGGCTTAGTGGGATTCTTTCAAAACCAAAATGTTAAGTGTGATTCCCTGACCTAGAAATCTGAGTGACTTTCAGGTTAGATTCAGGCTGCATTAGGAAGAATTGCCCTTGAGATACTTATTCTGCTAATTTTTCTCCATTATTTAAATCCTAATTAATTACAGAAAATTACAAAACAGAAACTCAAACAAAACTAGGTAAATTCTCAAAAATATTTTTGAAGGCTCAGAATGCCTTAGGAAATTCGACAGGCTAGCAAGGATAGTGGATTTTAAATATTCATAAAGCCTCAGGTTTGCAAGGATAAGTGCATGTTTAATCCACAGAAAAGCAAGCTGGATTTTTGAATGCAGATTTATCATCTTCACACTAGCTTAAACTAAAATAACCAAAAGAATTTGAAAGACCCACAAAAACTAAGCCATGTATTTAAATCCTCTGAGTCATCTATTTTATGCCTGAAATAAATTTGGTCTAGAAGAGCAGAATATGAACTTCCATGGCAATGGAAAAATTAATAGGTCTTTGAAAGCTCTTAAAAATTAGATTCCCAGAGGCATGTCTACCAGAATCTTACCAAATATCAGTAAGCCCTTATCTATGGTGAAATCCCTCGTGCCTCTGGGCATTTACTTT
>JAQZBX010089414.1:0-12634 GCA_029593785.1 Cabassous unicinctus
ATTTTTAAAAATTTACATTGTAGTAATGTAAGTCCAAAAGGAAATTTGCATTTTATTTTTTTTCTGCTTTAATATACATTTTTTATTTCTTTTTAAAGATACTTAGATTACATAAATTTTACATACAAAAATATAGGAGATTCCCATCTGCCCCACTCCCTAGCCCACCCACATTTTCCCACATTAACAACATCCTTCATTACTGTTGAACATTTGTTAAAATTGATGAACTTATTTTGGGGCAATGCCACTAAGTATGGATTGTAGTTTATATTGTAGTTTACACTCTTGACTGCACATTTTTGTAAGTTATCACAAGTAATATAGTGGCCTGTATCTGTCACTGCAATGACATTCAGGACAATTCCCAAGTCCCAAAAATGCCCAAGAATTACAACTATTTTTCCCTCTCCCTCACCTCAGAACTTCCAGTGGCCACTGCATCTACATCAATGATAAAAGTTCTTCCTTTGCTAGAATCACAATAAGTCTACAGTAGAATAACAGTAAGTCTTCTAGTCCATCCTTCATTCCCCAGACCTGAGGATTCTGGGATGGTGATGCTCACTCTGCATTTAATTGAGGGGGGACTTAGATTCCATAGGGCAGATGGATGGGACTATCTTGGTTGAAGTTGCAGACTCTCTTTGTTCCTGGAGAAGGTTGTTGTCCATCACCATCTCCTTGATAGTTGTCCTGGCTGAGTCCAATGAACTGGAAAGTAGGTGTTGCAAATCTGTTGAGATTCAGGGCCCAAATTGTACATTGGCAGCCTGAAGTTTTATGTCTCTTGGACATACACCTATCAACTCTAGTACTAACTATAGGTTCAAATAGATGTGTCAGAAAAGCCATGTTTAGGGAAACCACCACTGAGCACAACTTTATCACACTGGGGAGCATAAATTCCAAAGTAGGGCCCACTGGCAGGGGACCAAACTCCTGAGCTGTCCGCCCTGACTATGGTGTCTGGATGTCTCCAGAGCCCTCAGCATCCCTGCTACTTGGGGTAGTATCTACATTGGCAGTCAATGAGATCCTGCTGAGACGTGCATAAGTGTAACCTCTGGTATGAACTCTTGATTTACTTTGAAGTCTCTTAGACATATAAACTAATTTGTCTTTACCTTCTCCCCCTTTGGGTCAAAGTCTTTTGCTGGTGGCATTGCTCTTTGGTCCTTGGTATTAATCCCTTGATGAAAATTTGCATTTTAAACATATTCAAGTATATAATTCACTCGTGATTCTTATATACACAGCAAGTGGCTATAATCAATATCATTTAGCTAAACTGTTTCACCACCTCAAACAGAAACTCTGCATAGAGTAAGAAATGACTGCTCCCTACCTCAGTCCCTCACAAGGTAATCTTCTATCCAAAACAACATATTTCCTATAAGCAAGAACATACCTTATGTGTTTTTTCATGCCTGACATTCCTCTCTACATGATGTATTCAGTATTCATCCATGTTGTAGCCTGCTTCAGAAGTTCCATCCTATTTGGTGGTGAATAATATTCCATTTAGTGTATAAGTCACATGGGACAAAGAGAAGATCCTTGGGAACTGGCCATGTTCTGTTCTGGTTTAGTTCTGGTTCCATGGAATATATCCAGTTTTTGAAAATTCATTGAGCTTTTCCTGTGTGTGTTATACTAAAAAAATAGGAAAATTTTAAAATCTTGTCTTACACATCCCTTTATATAACTTCTTTGATTTGCATTCTTTCTGAATATGATATGACTTTCATATTTAAAAGTGCAGAAGATATTAAAAAATAAAACGAGAGGTAAACATGTGTATCTCAGTAGTTGAATGCCTCCTTCCATGTATGAGGTCCCCAGTTCAATCTTCAGTACATCCTAAATTAATTAAGTAAATAATTAAGTAAGTAAATAATACAAAAGGAGATTTAACAACTTTGCAACTTTCCTAAGCTGCCATACCATCCCTAGACTGCCTAAATCTAGACCTGTGAAGTGTGGATAACTAAACCAAAATTTATTTATGCCACTATTTTGGTGTCTTTTCTGTTAATAGCAACTGAATTCTATCCATAACTGGATTCACTCTTCTTGATACATTTTAGATTTATTATAACATTTCCCACTAAGACATGAACTACAAGAGGATAAAAAATAGTTCGAGACGATGTGTATTTTGCAATAATCACACAATGATATTGCACGTTATTCTTTGATGACTGCTGCACATGAAGGAATGTCTTGAATAATTAGAAGACATCCAAGATAGAACTACTAGAATAAGGCAAACTCCAAAACATGCCATGGCTAACTAGATAAAGAAACTCAATGTGCTATCATGCATAAGATTCAAATAAGTGGTCATGAAACCTGCACAGGAGGCTGTGAAAGATCATTGATCAATTCATGAGGTCTCTGCTGATAATCCTGGAGGTTCCAAGGACTCCTCAACCCTCTCACTCAGGAAGAGGATCATATCCTGCAAAATGATTGTACATATTGCCTCTATATCTTATCTTTTTGGTGTGTGGGTCTCTGTTATATATTTAAATTTCAGATGTGACATGAGACCCACTTCCTGGGTTCCCTGCTTCCAGGACTGCCCAGCCCCACATTCTGCCTGGTGAACACACTCAGAACACACTTTCAACTGAGAGAGCTGCTGAAGACCACCATCTGCTGGCCAACCAAGGAAATGAATGTGAGGGAATTAAAAGTAAATATGTAAGAGAAGTTTTTTCTGGATTTTACAGCCTTCCTCCCCATGGCACTTGGAAGTAGGTCTACAACCCATTCTTGGGTCCACGGCCCAGATTTGAACAACTAACAGGGACAAAGAAGCACATTAACACGCAGCCTCCTGCCAAGCAAACTCTATAAAAGAGAGAGATTACTGAGATCAGAGTAAACTCTCCATCATAATCAGATGCCTAGACATCAGCAAAAATTTACAATATATACTAAGAAAATGGAAGAAGTAGCCAAAGGAAAATGTCAAAGCCCCAAATGAAACACAGGATTTGAGTCAACTAATCAATGAGATTCATACAAATTTCCAAAATGAAATGTGACCTGAACAGAACAATATTTTATAATTTCATGGAAAGAAATTCAAAAACTTTTCCAAGGAACACCCCCTCTACACACTCCCAAGATTAGGTTATAAGCCTTAGGACTTTGTGAAAGAGAGCCAAACATGTGAAAGAAATACCAGTTGTTTCAGGAAGATCACCGTGGATTAGCCTATGTCCAGGAAAGCCCTAACATGTAAGGGAGCCAAGGTAGACCAAGCTAAGACTTGCAAGCTGACTCTAGACCCTTGAAGAGCTTGGCAGAGATCAACACAACTCAAAACCATAGATTCATCTACAATATTCAAAGAAATATGTTAAACTTTTGGGGGGGATTGCTTTACGTGCAGCACTAGCTAAATGACAGAATAATAATTATGAGCAGTATTGAGAGAATTAAAGACAATCAACTGTTTTTTAAATTGAACCTTCTTACAGATATTGGAGTACAGCATTACTGATCATTCTTTTATTCAAGAACACTTTGGATAACTAACAATTAAACTTGTCTACCTTTGAGAGTTCTTTCCAGGTAAGGACTAGATGTTGGAAGGACATGAATTTTATGCAGGATTACCAAGTGACCTTACTAAAAACCTTCCATTCTAAGAGGAATTATTGCACATAATTTCAAGATCTCCATAGGTCATCCTTTAATCATGAATGTTGTGTATGGTTTTGAACAAAATTGCCAAAAATTTGTTAATAGATTTTTTATTCCCATGGTCTTTACAGTATATGTCAAAATTTGGAAACGAGGCAGGTGTTTTGTTTAGAGTAACAGAAAGAGTCTTATTTATGTCACAATAAAATAACATAGAACATGACATCCAATCCTGCACCCATTGCATAAATCCCTAGAAATATGGATTCCAAGATTTCTTAGTGTGTAGTTGTAAATCATCCAAAATAATTCTGTACTTTAGAAACACAATGTATGACTGAATGGATTACTTCATCATATTTAAGTTTGTGTCTGCCTAATGTAGTTTTTTGTTCCGTAGAATGTTCATAGCCACAATTTCACACTCTGATAATTTTTTTTTTAGTTTTAAAAAATCTTTAAATTATACAAAGTTTACATAAAATTATAGGGATTTCCCATATGTGCCATCCCCAACACCTACCACACTTTCCCACATTAACAACACCCTTCAACTCAGGATATAAATATACTACCTTCCCCTTGGAATGGAATATGACTCCCAGGAATGAGCCTCCTTGGCACAGAGGGGTTATCTCCAAGTGCCAACCAGCAATACATCTTGAAAAAGGCCTTGAATGAAAGGGGAAAATATTAAATACAATGAGATTTTTTGGCTAAGACATTTCAATTTGAGTTGGAAGGTCTTTCCAGAGGTTAAGCTTATGCATGTCTCAGCAGATTCTCATTGAATGCCACAGCAAATAGTGCCTCAAACAGCAGGCTCCAGAAAGCTCTAGAGACATCTAGACACTAAACGCACCACAGACAATCTCAGGAATTCAGCATACTGTCTGTGGGCGTTACTTTAGAATTTATTCTCTCCAATGTAACAGAGTTAGATTCATTTATATTTTCTCTACAAATGGTTATTCCACCCATTTTATTTGTACCTATAATTAGCACTATACTTGTTAATAATATGTCCCAGACACTTAAATTTTTGGTCTGTTCATGTGCCAGTGGAGACCTGAATCTCATCAGAGTTGCAAAACCTACTCTCTTATTCATTGGGCTCACCCAGGACAACTAACAAGGAGGAAATGATGAACAATATCCATAAGAAAGAATAGGGAATGTCTGGTACTGCAAGCAAGATAGTTCCATCTATCTGCCCCAGGTGATCTAAGTCCCTCTCAATAAGAAACAAATTGGGCATTATCATCCCAAAATCCTCATGTTTGGAGAATGAACAATGGCCTAAAGTAGACTTATTATCATTCTATTATAAACTTATTAATATTCTAGCAAGGGAAGAAATTGTATCATTGTTATAAAGGAAGTTGCCACTCGAAGTTCTGAGGAGAGGGAGAGGGAAGAATAGGTGTAATATGGAGCCATGTTTGGGGCATTGGAATTGTCCTGCATGACATTGTAATGATGGATACAGGCCAGTGTATATTTTGTCATAACCTACAAAATTGTGCATGACAGAGTGTAAACTATAACATAAGCTATAGTCCACAGTTAGTAGCAATGTTTCAATAAGTATTCATTAAATCTAACAAATGTATCAGCCCCAAGATAAATGACCAACCTATGTCTTCTCTAGAATGAATCTCTTCAGATTCTTCATGTATTTATTTATCAGAAGGTTGATAATGGGTTTCATCATGGGTATGACCAAGGTGTACATCAACAGAGCTGGAGCATATGCATTGTGCTTAGCAGAAATCTCATGTATGCAGCATTATGCATACAACAAAATAAAGAGATAAGAGGAAGGTAAGACACACAATGTGAAAATGCTTCATAATTCACCCAAACTGATGAGATTACATATGTGGAGGATGCAATCTTACAATAATAGTAAAGGTTCCCAGTGAGGGGCCCAGAGGCAGAAGGCTAGCTGCAAAGTACATCACTATATCATTGGCGAAGCCATCTAATTAAGATCACAAAAATTTGGTTAATTCTGAATGTGTACAAAATGACAAGTGAAGACACCATTAAGCTTTGTATCAGGGAATACAATACACTTAATGATTCAGAATTCCAAAACCAGCAGTATACTTAATGTATTTGATAGGTAAAGAAACTCCATTTGAAGTGTTGAGTAAATGTTCCTTGCAGATTTCAATGAATGGTGAAGGTCAGAGCCATGGAGAAAAAACACAGGGTGGAAGGGGACCCAAGGGAGGGGACAATTTTATGTGTCATCCATGGTCCTCCCAAGGTACAAAATTAGCAGAAAAGAGTTCATTTCTATTTTGGCCACTTCACACATGGGAACCAAATTCTTTGAGATTAGAGTTAGAATGGGGCAGTTACTTTAATGGTCATCTGGGAGAAATAAAATTTTTAAGACCCAGAAAAGGTAAATATGACCAATTCTCCTCTTACCTACAGTTTAAGGTTGCCAAGAAGACGGGAATTCAAATGTGCTTTTAGAAGGAAAGTATGCCTGACATCACCTCCCTGCTTTTCTCTGCAGCTGAGTTGAATCTCCACCACTCAGGATGGAAAGGACCCAGGGAAAAAGAAGTTCAAGAAAGCCATCTGAGCATCTGCTGTGGGAAACTGATCTGCAGGCAGGCAGAGCTCTCAGAACATGATTTCTGATGGAACAAGCTGGGTTAACAAAATGGTGAGTCCATCCACTTAAAGATTGCACACAGTTGTGTAGGTTCCTATAGAATGTTTTCTACCTCTCTGGTCTAGAAGACAAATCTAAGTCTTTTCTTCAGTCTCAACATCTCTCAAGTGTTTCTTATGCAGCTAACTTAGATATTTTTATGTAGCTATTAAAAGTGCATCCATATTACCCATTCATGGATCCTCCTGTATCAATTGTCTGTAAAATCTCATTCATTCATTCACTCAAGAAACACTTTATTGGCTCCAGTGTAATTAGCACTTGCAAACACTTGACACACCTTCTAATATTCAGTTATTTAATATTCTTCTGCCTCAGTTAGTTTTCACTTTTGTAATGGGGATAATGGTAATGTCAATTTCAAAGGGTGATTATGAGTATTAAATTAAAGTAGAAAATGCATGAGGAATCATTTCCAGAGCATAGAAGACCAACCTGGAGTCTATAAAGGTTCATTGATGTAATTATTTCATTAACAATGCTAAATACAAAGACACTTTAAAATGAGTTATGTGAGTGGCAGTCTGTCCTAGGGCACAATTGTCCTCTGTGGACCTGTGATGCCTAGTAAACAAGTTATCTGCTTCAAATATACAAGGGTTGAGAGGCATAGAATAAACATTCCCATTCTAAAAGAGAAAAAATTGGATTGAAACCAGTTCCCAAAACAGAGCAAGGCATTAATTCCCAAAAACTTGGGGTTTTGCGAGTCTGAATTCCATAGAGCAGGTTGCAAATTGGAAATTTATGAAGGTGGAGTTCAATTCCCCAAGAGTAGCTGGCTCATTTAATTAGAATAAGAAATTCTTTCTGACATCTGAAATCCTCAGTTAATGCTTTTAAGGCATCCAACTGATTGGATGAAGAGCTTCCCTCATTGCTGAGGCAATCTCTATTTTTATTATAGATGCAATCAGTCTCCATTTCAGGCAATGGAACATAGGGGCATATGCTTTTAGGACTTCAAGATTCATCCATCTTATCTCGTGCATTAGCACTTTTTTCCTTCTTATAGCTGAGTAATATTCCGTTGTATGTATGTACCACATTTTCTTTATCCATTCATTTGTTGATGGGCACCTGGGTTGATTCCAGCATTTACCAATAGTGAATAATGCCACTATGAACATTGGTGTGCATATATCTGTTCGTGTCTTTGCTTTCAGTTCTTCTGGGTATATGCTCAGCAGT
Organism: Cabassous unicinctus; assembly: GCA_029593785.1. Lineage (NCBI taxonomy): Eukaryota > Metazoa > Chordata > Mammalia > Cingulata > Chlamyphoridae > Cabassous > Cabassous unicinctus. Next base: position 7,547 of record JAQZBX010089414.1, read on the forward strand.
GGAATTGCTGGGTCATATGGAAGATCTATAGTTAGTTTTTTGAGGATCCTCCAAACTGTCCTCCATAGTGGCTGGACAATTTTACAATCCCACCAGCTTTGGAGGAGGGTTCCCATTCACCACATCCACTCCAACACTTATAGTCCACTGTTATTTTTTAAGAGCCGCCATTCTAATGAGTGTATGATGGTATCTCATTGAGGTTTTGATATGCATTTCCCTAATAGCTAGTGATGTTGAACATCTTTTCATTTGCTTTTTAGCCATTTATATTTCTTCCTTGGAGAAGTGTGTTTTCAGGTCTCTTGCCCAGTTTTTAAATGGGTTGTTTGTCTTTTAATTTTTGAAGAATAGGATTTCTTTATATAGGTAGGATATTAGGATCCTTTCAGATATATGGTTGCCAAATATTTTCTCCCATTGTATAGGCTGCCTTTTTACATTCTTAATACTGTCCTTTCAAGTGCAAAATTTTTTAATTTTGAGGAGATCCTATTTATCGATTTTTTCTTTTGATGCTTGTACTTTGGGTGTGAAGTTCATGAAACCATTTCCTATTACAAGATCTTGTAGAAGCTTCCCTACATTATTTTCCAAGGTCTTTATGGTCTTGGTTCTTATATTTAGATCTTTGATACATCTTGAGTTGATTTTTGTATAAGGTGTGAGATGGTGTTCTTCTCTCATTCTTTTGGATATGGATATCCAGTTCTCCAAATGCCATTTGTTGAGGAGGCCATTCTGTCCCAGTTTAGTGGGCTAGGGGGCCTTGCTGAATATCAGATGACCGTATATGCGAGGATCTATATCAGAACTCTCTAGTCATTTCCATTGGTTGGTATGTCTACCCTTGTGCCAATGCCATGCAGTTTTGGCCACTGTAACTTTGTAGTATATTTTAAAGCCAGGCAGTGTGATACCTCCAATTTCATTTTTCTTTTCAATATTCCTTGGCTATTTGTGGCCTCTTACCCTTCCAAATAAATTTTGTAGTTATTTTTTCCAATTCAACAAAATACAGATCTTTTCCTAATAAAAACACTGCAAAAGATAGGAATTGAAGGAAACTTTCTGAACATGAAAAAGGGTATATATGAAAAACCCAAAGCTAACATCATCTTCAGTGTTGAAATCCTAAAAGCTTTCCCTCTAAGATTGGGAACAAGACAAGGTTGCCCACTATCACTGCTCCTATTTAACATTGTCTTAGAATTACTTGCTTGAGCATTGAGGTAAGAAAAAGATGTAAAAGTCATCGAAATTGGAAAGGAAGAAAAAAAATTTCACTGCTTGCAGATGACATGATCCTATACATTGAAAGCCCTGAGAAATCTACAACAAAGCTTCTAGAACTTATAAATCAGTTCAGTAAAGTCACAGGCTATAAGATCAATGCTCAAAAATCAGTAGTATTTCTGTATAACAATAATGAGCAATCTGAGGAGGAAATCAAGAAAAAAATACCTTTTACAATAGTTAATGCAAGAATCAAATACCTAAGAATAAATTTAACTAAAGATGCAAAGGACTTATATACAGATAAATACCCAACACTATTAATGGAAATCAAAGAAGACTTAAATAAATGGAAGAATATTCCCTGTTCATGGATAGGAAGACTAAACATCATCAAGATGTCTATCCTACCCAAACTAAACTACAGATTTAATGCAATCCCAATAAAAATCACACAGAATTTTTCATTGAATTAGAATTGCTTTCAAGTTAGTTCTTTAGAGGCATAACAAAGTTCACATTCTAGATTATTTCAGTAACTTGGATAATTGTTTAGACTTGTCCTACACATTTACTACCCTATTAAATTATGAAATAGAATATATAAAGAAAACTTAAAAAAGACTTACCATTGGTTTATTCCTGAAACCTCCACTTAAATCAAGAAGCAACACTGCCATAATCTCCAAAGTTCATGTTATGAGACTTCCTGAATGTAACCCTTCCTTTATCCTTAAATTAATAATCTATTCCTTACCTGATTATCTTGTACAGGATTATCTCATGGAAGTTCTTAGTGTTCATCTCATTGGGTTCCTTTAAAGATAAAATGAGATTATTTGGTATGCAGATCATATGGTAAGTGCTCAAACATGTTTGCTATTACTTATTCTGCTCATGCAGCACATTGGAAACCAGGAAAATTAGAATGACTGAATTTGTTAGGTGTCAATAATTGTGGAGAATACATGGTTTTGCATGAAATATAAGGTACTATGAAAAATTGGGGGTTTTCTTTTGTGATTATGTATATGAACTCTGGACTAAGAAAACTCTAGTTTCAAGTTCTGACTTGCTAAGTACTAGTTAGGTATTCTGTATATAAGTAAAGGAAAACCTCAAGTAATTTTTACCTCTTTAAAATACAATTACTCTTTTATGAACTACAAACTGAACACAACAACATGTCATCTTAGTATTTTATTCTTCACTAAGCTCTCCTTTATCTATCTTAAAATTGAAATTCAAAACTGACTCACTTACTTACTTATGTGGAAACTATTGTCTCTATATTTTGGATGAAGAAATCATTGTTGAAAGAAATGAAGTTACTTGCAGAGTTCACAATTAAAATCAATGGCAGTTTCAAGATTAGAAAACAGAGATCCTCTCCAGTCTATAAATAAGGAGCTAGAAAATTGGTGGCAATTTACACATGGGGAATCATTAATTTCAGGGGAAAGTGAAATCAAAAAGGGAAGATTTCAACAAGTGAAATAAAGCATCACCTGTGACTTTAGAATTGGAGTAAACTGGCTTTTCATATACATATTTATAAAAGTTATTTGGTTAGAATATCAACAATTTAATTAGAGTAATTAACTTTGTAGCAATAAATGCAGACAGAATGTTTGGCTTTGCCAGAGTACTCCACTGACCTTAGTTTCTTAAGAAGAGTAATTTCATATGTGAACCATAATTTTCTGAATACTGTTATTACATACTTCATGAATTTACCAAAATCATAAAAAAAAGTCTCCTTAATTTATAATCTGATGGATAAGAAACCAAAGACTCATAGCATTTTACTTCCATAATAGAAAGTTATTATTTGAAATGTTTGCAAAAGCTGGAAGGAAAGAGTGAAAATGAATATTTCAATAGGAAAAAATTCAGCATATTTATAGAGAAAATGCAATTTATATTATATATGTGGAAAGTTATTTCTTTCTATTTGTATTCAATATTTATTTTTTCTAGTTTAGTTGGATTTTTATATACTATTTCCCATTTTATTTTGGGAGGTGGAGAACATGGGGAAAGAATTCACATTTGTTTGTTTTCTCCATGCATATGACTAAAATAATGTTATTGTTTATATCCACTCAAATTAATAAGCAATTAATTTAAGAACTCTCCAAACCAGTATTTTAAATATTATTTTAAAATTTTAATCTAGGCTTTTCATTTATAAGTGAGGAAATATTTACACAGCATAATTGGGGTTATACTGAGAAGCATTACTCCCAATGGCTTATATAGCACATAATTCTAAATCTTAAAATTGCATAATACAGAATGTGATTTAGATGCATCAAGTTGTTGGTAATGTCTTCCTGTTGTATATGTTCTGTACTACCAGACTGCTGCCTTCTGGTTTTCCATCTTTTTGAAAACATGAAAGATTTTTTATAATTAAAGGTAAAGAAAAAAATGCATAGTTCAGATTAATTCATTTTTAAGGCTTTGTCTTCATTGCAATGGAATTTTTTATTTTGAAGGTTACAATGGTCAACTAAATTTGTAAAAGGTTACAATGGTCAACTAAATTTGTAAAAGAGATTTGAAGAGGAAACTTAAAAATTAATTAATGAAAAAGATACGTATATGTGAAGGGGGCAAGGTGGTGGCAGAATAAGGAGCTCCAAGAGCCAGCTATCTAAATCACTGTGTTGGGGGACCTAGGAGAAAAGAAGAGCATATTGCAGAATCCCATTTGCAGTGACAATTCATGAGTAGGGCACTCCAAACGGAGGAGGCTCATCCCCTGCAAGAGGCACAAATCACTTCATGATCTATTCCCTAGTTGGACTTGTAAGCTCCATTTCCCAAAAATGGGAGAGGAAGAGATGGTTAGACACCAATTTCAGCTACTGATGAGTACATTTGGATGGAAAAGTCCAGTTCTAAGAATAGCTAAACTTTGAGTATGTCCAAATCAGAAATAGGCCTGTAGCCTCCCTTTTAACTCTGCCCCTGGCAAGAGGGGAAGTGGGGCTGATTGAAAAGCACAGTGAATACAGGGACTGGTGTCTTTCCACACTGGTTGGATTGCAGCCCTATCATAGGCTCCAATTTCACCTCCAGCATGGAGGAAGCTAGGGGGATCTGCAGCAGGCTTTCTGGGCAACTGCAGGCACCTCTGGCCTGCACAGAGTAGGTTGATGGGCAAACTTGTGGATACATCTCCAGCCCCAATAAAATAGAATGGGGGTGGTGTTTCCTCAAATCCTCCAGGCAACTGCAGCCACTTTCTGCCCACAACCTATCTTTTCTTTTTAGAATTTTAGAATATGATTTTAACATTTATATGGAAATGCAATTCATCTAGATCAGCCGACATGAGTTTATAAAGGAATAAATTTGGAGAAATCATATTTCCTAATTTCAAGGCATATCATAAACTTACAGTACTGAAATTAGTGTGGTATTTTCACAAAGATAGATAATCTTTGTATTGGACTAAGAATACAGAATCAGATCCACACCTATTTGGTCAACTTGATCTAAGCAAAGGATTGTAGGAATTCTGTAGAGAAAGTATAGTGTTTTCAACAAATGTTGGTGGAAAATGTTGGACATCCATATTGGATAATGAACCCTCACACATTATACACACATTAATTCAAAATGGATCATAGATGCCTATACAAAATATAAAAGTATTTTTAAAGAATGAAACCTAGATGAATATCTTCCAGTCCACAGATAGGCAAAGAGTTGATAGATGCAGTATAAAACCATGATCAGAAAAAGAAAGGGGGAAGCCCATGTGGCTCAGTGGTTGAGCGCCAGTTTCCCATATATGTGATCTGGGGTTCAATCCCTTGCCCCCATATTAAAAAAAAAAAA
>JAQZBX010089415.1:0-12639 GCA_029593785.1 Cabassous unicinctus
AATAGACGTCTGGTGAGTTCATAATTAGCCCCTACCATGGCGGGCTTTCTAGAATCCCAACATGGAAAACCTGGAATGCAAGTCCCATTCAACAACCCCACAAGACAGAGTGCTTTTCACAGGCAAAGAACCCATTACCAAGTTCATTAATTAAACAGTGAGGGTGGAGCAGATGGATGCTACCTACGCTTGAATGCAGCTAAGTTGGGACAGAGGTTTGCAGTCCTTAATGAGGCTCCATAAAACGAATGATTACATAGTGATCACAAGTAAACAAATCTGCAGGAGCTGGATGATCAGGGCAACAAGTCCTGAAACACGGTAACAAGAAACAAGAAGACCGACATGAGTGTAAGTATCTAATAAGCCATTCAATCCCAGCCCATGCCCGGGCCTGAGGAAAGCGGTATGAATCTACAAAGGGTTAAGCACGAAATGACAGTTAGTGGGACAATAATATGAAAATGCCTGGCCATGGAAATGAATGGAACAGAAACCTTTTTGTCACATAGTAAGTGCATTATTGAGTACGAGACACTCAAGTTTCCTTTTATCTTCACAGAAAAACAGAGATGCAAAACGTCAGGTACTTGGGCTTTTTAAATGAAAAGGATTAGCAAAAGCAGCTATCCAGAAAATGTGAGCATGAAGATGATTTTTTAATGATACTTTTTCATGTATCACTAATTAATTCTTTACTTTTTCACTTATAACAAAATCTTAACTTAAAAAATTTTTTTCTAATTAGCTTCTACTGCACACAAACATGCATATAAACTAAAAAATGGGGGTAGAATAGAAACAATTTATTTAAAATTTGCTGTTGTCTGGAACATAACATTTTAAGGTGAATATTATTTCTTGGGGATGATCTATTATGTTTTCCAATTTAGATATAATCTCATTAACAGTAATTGAAAACTTTGGGACAAGAATATGGGGAGAACACAATGTAGCTATACATTATAACCGCCTTCAGATGTCAGCAGTAGTTGATGGCCTCCTCCTGCTTCTCTCCCATGGCCACCACTGTGATGCCCCCTTATGTCCTAAAGTACACTTATTTTGTTCCTTACTCCTTTGGCTTTGATTTTCTCTTTCTCCTTACTCATGGCCTTTACTGTTAGCACTTTCAAATCTATTTTAAAAAAGAGGTATAGTAGAAATAGATTTGATAGATACACAGAAATTTCTTGCTGGCCAAAAACTGGACCCTTTATTCTGATCGAACTAGGTTCTCGACTTTGCAAATGCAAAGTGAATGACACCACTACCTGCTTATTTGGGCTAGCCTCTGTTGTCAGTGAGATATGTCATTAGAAATATTTAAGCTTCATGTTGTCACTGCTCTTTAATTTAGAAGCTAGGTGCATTTAGGAAAAAAGGATGTACCTATGGTATGAAAATGGGGATATTTTCCATTCCAATTTATAATCATTTTCATCTTTAGTCCATAAAACCAAGGTTTAAAGGCGAAGATTCTTTTGTAACGATAGTGATAGGATAGGCTAAAATTCAGTGGAATTGCTCAAAGCTATATAATTCCGATGGCCTCCTGTTCTTAGGGGCTGCAGAGCTGGGAAAGCCTGGGCTCCTATCCTGCCCTGCCTGCCCGGGGGGCCTGGGCCAAGACCCTCGCTTCTTTGATCTCACTCCCTCCATCTGGGGAGCTGGAATGACACTGCCCCATTCTGTGATGCTGTCGCCTGGAGGAGAACTAATGGACCAACGGCCTCATCCCCTGTGTGCTTTTGATCAGCCAGTGCTTCTGCATGTTATCCGCCGACATCCCAAACTGCTGTCGAGTTTGGCCTCCACCAGCTGCTGAGAGAGCATTTTCTCCATCACATGCATATGCTGACTAAGGGGCAAGAGTTCAGTCTCAGCGGTGTCTCTATTTCTGTCCTTAGGCAATTATTTGAATATTCCATTGCATTTTGCCCTCACTTCATAATAATGAGTGGAAATTGGGCAGAAGGAAAATTTTAATAGATTAACATTGGATGCCACTGTGTAACATCAAATATAACTCTCCAGCTCGACGCAGGGAAAGCAAAACTGGAAATCCCTGTGCATACGTTTTAAGTACCCATGGAATTTTTAGGCTCACGGAATATACATCGACCTAATCCTAATGGCAAAAGGCAAGAACATTAGAGAACATGCTGAAAAAGTAGCACCAAACACTGGGATCTAGAAATGATGCACATTTAGGAATTCTGTTGTATTTTTGTTTCATTTTCTGAGAAAAGAATGTCCTTTATAAGAAGGTAAACAATTGAACTCGTATCTGTAGATAAGAAAGCAAATAGTTTGGACTTGAAAATGGAAACACAATGAAATATCAATATTGAGAAAATGAGGCTCCATTCTTGAACTTGAAAATAGAACCATAATGAAATAATATTGAGAAAATGAGGCTCCATCCCCACTCCCGAACACCACCAAAACAAAACAAAACAAAACAAAACTTCGGGGGTTGCAAAAAAGGAATCTATTTTTTAAAAATCTGTATTTCCCTCCTATGGTGAAGTTCCTTATAAATTCATTCATTCAGCAAATTCTGATTGCAAAAGCTCTCATGTAGAAGACTGACTACAAAACACTTGGTGATTAGGTCCATAATTAGAAACCTGCCTAATCATTTTATGTTTACAATTCTTGACTCTGAAATGCTTAAATAAAATGTTCAATAAAGGATTATTTATAAAAGGAACAATATTTTGATCACTAATTCAAAGGGAGGACTGATTGTATAAATGCAAACAACTGCCCTGTTTTAGAATATAAATATCAGATTAAGTTAGGATCTCTATTAGCAGAATAATCCTAAATAATTTGGTAGGAACTTTTTGTTGGAAGAGCCCATGTAGTTATCTGATAGTTTGAAAACTGTTCATTCTAATATAAATTTATAATTTTAATTTATCCTGTTAGAATTTGATTATTTAAAAGAGCTATGTATTTAGTGTACCAGGAGAGACTATACAATAGCACATTCCATAAGACAGTCAACATTTTCTTTTAACTTTAAAATACTCTAATGTGAGGAGGGTGAAATGCCCCACAATTAAGCTGTTATAGCATCAGGCATTAGTATCTGTGAAACTTTTGAAAAATAAAAAGTTAACTTCTGCTACTATAGTGACTTCCAACAGATTTTCTAATAGTGTTAAAAAAAAATCTACTAAACTTTTAGATAAATAAATACCTCTTCATTGTGAGAAAGGAAATCAATCAAGTTAGTGCTTAAAAATTTCTCTTCTCTGGGAAGAAAATAAAAGGTCCAGAAATTCAAAATAAACCCAAATCCAAAGGAAAGCAAGACATTTCAGCTGCTTTCAGTAAGTGTAACATTTTATAGAGTGGTCCAGAAGCCACCTTTCTAGAGCCTTGCAAATGAAGTCTTTTTAGCCGGAAGGGTTAAAAGTGTGGGTGTGGAAGTCAGCTTTTGTTTGAAAAAATTAGCAATGCTATGAGTCATCGTGCATTAGCAGCGGAAGAGTTTTGCATCTTGAGCGGACCCAGACGCCATATGCCATGCGGAGGCCTATTACTTTATTCGGTGCCACTGCTGACAGGCAGCCACGTGGGTATCCCCAGTGGAAGGGCTGTCTCCTCCCAGCAGCGAGGACAGGCACCCAGTGGGCTGAACATACCCGACATTGTGCAGAGCAGCAGGAGCAGCTGGTAAGCTAGCGAGCAGCAGCGCCGGCGAGGAGCGCGGATGCTAATGAGCCTGGTGACAAAGCCCACCTTCGGAGGGGACCGAACAGAGGCGGCCACGTCCCTGTGTTCCCACCAGGGCCTCAAAAGGAGAATCCGCTCGTTCGTGCCTTCAGTCTCGTGAAAGCGTGATCCTGGTATCTGTGCTTTAGCCAATGCAGGTGGAAGTCACAACTGACACATCCAGCCCGCAGATTCAAAATGCTGACGGCGCTATTTCAACTTGAAAGGCTTCCACTGAAATGCAGGCGAAAATTCCCATCTTTAGGGACCATCCGGTGGCACTGAGTGGGCCCTGGGCAGTGGGGGGCGGCTGCTGGTGGCTCCTCGCTGGCATCACTTGTGGCCCCGGGAAGTGATTTCACCTGCCTGGGCCTCCGTTCCCTCGAATGCATTTTTCAAACATAAAAAATATGTAATGTAAGGGACTGTATTGTATAAGACCTTGTATTGTGTTTGTGTAATATATTAAGACAGGACAGTAACTGTACCGGCTACGAGGATCAAATGGCTGAATGTGCCCTCACAGGCCCGGCCGCCGAGGCCCTGAAGATACGGATGTTTCTCCAGGTAGCTGAGAGGGTGCTCCATCACTCTGCCTTGGGAGTTGGCAAGTTGCTTAACCTTCAGGCTTTGTTTTTCTCACACAGGTGAGGCAGCAGCCCATCTCCTTGAGAGAGAGGGCCTGCTACGTGGGAGCAGGGAAGGGTGGCTGGCAGATGCAGTGACGACAGTGACAGCATGGCTGGGAGGAGCTTGTGATGCAGCATCTGCGGCCCCTGGACCACTAAGTTCCTTGAGGGTTCCAGGTTTACCAGAAGCCCTCTTCTGCTGGAAGGCGCATAATTTCTCTGAATGGTTCTTCCAGGTGACAGGGCAAAGGCTCCTGAGCTGAACGCCTTTAGCTCCTGAGCTGGACGTCTTCCTGGAGGCTCTGGGCTGAGCGCCTTCATACTGTCTTGGCCATTATGAAACTGTGGACTCCTCTTTTTCTTAATGTTTTCTGTATTCAGCGAAGAGTCCCTTGAGGATGGGGCCCTTGCTTTCCATTTGTGCCCCTCTGCAAATAGCACAGCTTCTGGCATATGGCAAAGGCCAATGGGTATTTTGCTGAATGAATGAATAAACTAATGAAAAAAAAAGCTTTTGGACTTGTCATTTTCAGAGTTAGGGTCTGGGACTACGAATGAGATTATCTGAATCTGTGGATCACTTTTTTGCCTAGACTTTTTTTTTAAAGGTCTAAGTAAATGTCACTTTATTGAATCGTCATCTCCAGCAGCAAACTCACTTCCTGCTTGCATTTCCTAGGGTGGATGTGTGTACACAGGATGAGACAACTGCCTGGTGCTCAGGGGAGGCCTCGTCTCCTTGAATCTTCCCTGTGGCCTAAGGTCAACTAAGGAGGTCTCCAAAGGTGACATGTGCACCTTCTGAAATGTGGAGAGGATGCAGTTACCTGTGGAGTGCCAATCAGCGAAAGGGGCCTTAACATTACATTTAAACTTAAACTTGTATTTAAAGTATGACAATAAACATCCTAAGTAACTTCATGTAAAATACAGTGTGTAAATTAATTGATGAATCCAATGTTTTGATTTGGAAAACCTAGCCATGGAGGAAGTCTTAGATATCTCAGGCATTTCCTTGTGGGACAGGCACAAAGTCACTTCCGACCCAGTTTTGAATTTGTTGTCTCTAAAGTACTTGCCTTTTTTGGACCCAGCCCTTAACATTTTCTTGCAACCTGATTTCCACAGACACATTCAGGATAACTAGATGCAGAAACGGGAAGAGGAAGGCTAGGTAGAGAACTGGAAGGGTTTTTTCCTGAACCGCCCACCCTCCTTAAAGAGGAATGCCAAAGGGGCAGGCAGAGGCGCCTCAGTGGTTCTGGAACAGCTGGACTATATTCCTGAGTCTCACTAGGTCACAGCCTCTTAAGTGAGAGTGGCATCACTCTCACCCTCTGCTAAGGAGATTTTGTGGGGAATTAATTGCTAGAATAATAAGCATGCCCTTCAGTCACTGGGATTACAAACATTAAAAACAAAACAAAAAAAAAAGCTGCGGTATTCAAAAATACCTGGAGTAGAAATAAGGACAGCGCCGGGCTCAAGACTAGGCGAAAGCACCCAGGATTCTGCCATGGTCAGGAACAGTAGGAACAGGCAGAAACAAACTGGGAGAGTTGCAGCAGGAGGGAATTATGCACCTGAAATTCACACACACACAGGCAGTCCACTTCCCCCAGTCAAGTTTCAGAGGAACAGTGATCCGCGGAAAGGAGTGTAAATAGACATTACAAAGGGACTGTGCCCCCAGGACGGGTGCTATGAAGGACCCACAAAGCTGCCGCTTCCACGGCCCCGGGAATGTCACCTAAGCATGCAGGCTTGGATGGCTGGCTGTCACTGCTGCAGATTAGAACTATTGATTGCTCCCCGCAGAAGGGTCTAGCTGCGCCAGTGGAAGGAAAGAGGCCGAGACAGACAACTCAGGGATCGATCTGCCCCGGCAGGGAGGCTGCGCTGTCCCATGAGGGTCAGCGCTCCTTCACACCACCGATTAGAGGGTCTGTGAAGCGCATCGGGGCACGGCAGAGACGGGTGGGCCAGAGGCTAGGGTCTTGCCTCCACGTTCTCCTGTGTGAGCTGGGCACAATACCTCCCAGAGAAGCCAAGGATGCCAGGTGAAAGTCCAGGCTTTAAAAAAAAAACATGGCAACGGCAGCCCAGGACGGGCATCCCTGCCAGGCAGATCTGACCACTGTCCTGGGGAAGTGCCGGAGGCCAGGCCCGTGCACTGCCAGCCATGGAGGCTCACCTTCCAGAAAGCCCTTCTGTGGGAGAGGCTTGCCAGACCCCAAGGATGGCTCTTCTTATGAACCATAAAATGCTTTCCCCACTAAAAGCTACCCCCTCCCCGTACCTAAAGCTGACATTCATGTGGAGAATGACAACTGACATTCTCCTCCAGGATACAATCTACACGGCTTTCAAAAGATTTTCATGGAAACAAACTTCCCCAGGCACAGAAACATAAACTCAGCTAAAAAGTAAAATTATGCTTATGAGGTACATCACAATTCGTGATTCTTAGAATCTTTAATGAAAGCAGATGCAAGTGATGATAAGGAACCTAAAGAAATCAAGCTAAAACAAAATACACCCTTTAAATCTACGTTGCTGTGGATATTGAAATAGAGTGAATGCAATTTTATTTTTTAAGGTTAAATTCTTTGGAATAAGAAGTCAGTATTAAAATCAGTCACCTCCTTTTGGTATGCATTTTAAGTCATTTCCTCCTTTGCATATTATAAAGACAGCTTGTGGTTTAATTAAACTAGAGTCTCCTTGTAATGCTTCTTTCCCTTAATTAGAAATCCCTTAAAATGCTTGCATTTCAGATTTCAATCAACTAACAGTAACTGACTTGTTATGTTGGATGCTGGGATTGAAAGACAAATAAGACATGGTTTTTGCCCGCAGGGAGCTCACTGTCCAGTGGAGAGGGGCGATGCATAACAGCCTGACAGCTGTCAGTGCTGTGCCATCTGCAGACAGAAAGACGTCCACTGGCTTCTTCCCCTCCCTGCCCAGGCAGGCTGCTGCCCCCCTCAGAGGTCACTGCTCCTCCCTAGAACCGAGGCTGGCCTGGTATCCTGCCTTGGCCAACAGTTTTGGACTTCGAAGATTAGACTGTGAGAAACCTGGCACCTTCCACCTGGTGTCCTGGGATGCATGCTCGTGGAGTCTGAGCTGCCACAGAAGAAGTGCGACTGCTGTGAGAAGACCCCGGCCAGCCAAGTAAAGAGGCTGCCTGCAGCAAGAGAGAGGCCTGGCCGGCCCCCAGCCCTTCCAGCCACAGCCAGGACAGGTGCCAGGCACGTGAGAAAGGCGGCTTTCGGAAACCTCCCAAGAAATTCCCCATACTGGCACAACCGAATGAGAGCACCTGGTGAGACCCACCCATCTAATCCCATCAGCCAGAGAACCAAGTGAGGAGACAGGCAGGGAAGGGAGCCTTCATTCTGTCCTCTCCTGCCCCTTCCCTTCACTACCACTTCTTTAAAAACCTCTGCAGGGGAGCACCTGCCTCCCACATGGGAGGTCCCGGGTTTGGCTCCTGGTGCCTCCTAAAGAAAACAAAAACAAACAACAAGCAAAATCAACGCTAAAACCAACTCAGGGAAGCTGATGTGGCTCAGTGGTTGAGTGCCAGCTTCTGACTTATGAGGTCCAGGGTTCAATCCCTGGCCCGGGGCTCCCAGTACTTAAAAAACAAACAAACAAACCTCTGCAAAAACCTGGTCACTAGTCTCCTAAGTGGGATGTGAGAAGATAATACCAGGACTTCTACTGATAGTTACTTTTTTATCTAAAGTCAGGAAGGAAATTACCTTTACTGGGACTGAATACATGGCCTGACACTGGCACTCTTCTTGCTGGATTACCTATCAGATGGTCCCGGGTCAAGTTCAGTATATGAAACACCCGGAGAGAGAGAGAGGGTAGGGAGGGACCGATGACAGGTGTGATGCACTGTGGTTTACCTGAGCCTCCATACTGACTTTTTGGATTTTATTATCTTAAAAATAGAGTCATCTTTAAGGTACATTGTATGGAAGCAGGGCATGCCCTTGAAAATCTTCCGCATAAAGGCTTGCCCTTATCTCATGGGAAATTTCTTACAAAAGCTGTTTATCATAAAGACAAGTGACTCATTTTTCTTTTTTATAGAAAGACAAATTGTCCTAAATTTGGTGCCGCTTTCTGTGATGACAAAGGGACTGACTACATTCATTCGTTCCATAAATATTTACTGAACAAATATTACTTTGTGGCAGGTGCTGAGGTACATCCAGGGTTGGTATCCAAGCTGAAGACGCCAGTGTGGCCGGCGTCCTGGCCGGCATTCGACTAGTGCCCTGTGGGACCCATGTCAAAGGTTTTGGCCTTTGGAGCTGTCACCACCCTTGGAGCTGTCCGTGAACAACACAGACAAAATTCTTGTCCTTACACAGGGGGGTCCAAACGTGAATAAAACGCATCAGTGAATTATATAATAAATTAGAAGGTGATAAGGGCTATGGAGAAAATAGAGTGTGTTGCCTCATGGAGGTGATGGTGCACGTGTGTGGCCACATGTGAGCAGCATATGTGCATTCGTGTGTGCGGCCACGTGTGTGTGTGCATGCATGCAAACCTTTACACAAGGAGGTCTGGGGGTGCCTCTCTGGGCAGGGGTGTGAGCAAGCCCTTGGACCCCTGGGGAATGGTGTGTAAGGACACTGGCCTTGACTGAGTGACGTGGGCCTGGGGGTGATGGCAGGATGGCCCTGGCTGTGGGGCTGAGGATAGACCTGGCTGTGGGGCTGAGGATGGCCCTGGCTGTGGGGCTGAGGATAGACCTGGCTGTGGGGCTGAGGATGGCCCTGGCTGTGGGGCTGAGGATAGACCTGGCTGTGGGGCTGAGGATAGACCTGGCTGTGGGGCTGAGGACTGTGGTAGGAGCAGGAGACAAAGTTAGAGGGCTGCAGCGGTGGTACCTGAGTTAGGAAAAAGGATACCTATTGTTCCTTCAAAGTAAAAGTGACATTTTGATATTGAATGAGAAAGGCACTGCTGTTCAAAAGGAACATGCCATGGAGAAAACACCTGGACTAGAAATGTTGGGAAATGTTGCCTGGATCACAGAAATTCATTGTTGAAGATGCTGTATATGCTTAGAAAGCTCTCCTGTCTGTGTCACCCAAGCACTCATAAACAGAACTTTCTAAGCAGTCTCTACCCTTTCAGATGAAGAGGTTAATACATTGTGAATCCATTTTTTAAAACTATAAAAACGCAACAGCTGTTTTGATATCAGGAAAGATGGAAATTTCTGGCCAAACGTCAACAAAAACCTTCATAGAATTAGTGGCTGGGAGTGAAAACTGCAAGTCATGCTTTAGTAGGCCCGTCCAAGCACGCCCTGCTCCAGTGCGTCTATGTACCTTCGCCAGGTTTCATTTTCAGCTGGAAGGCCATTTAAACTGTGTATGAAAATAAACTGGCCTCAAAAAATAAGAATTAAAAAAATAATAAACCTGGCTTGGAGGGACCCACCAGAATCACTGAATCACAGAACTACTAAATTAAGATCATAAAAAGAACACAGCACGTTAAATCCCACTGCACTTACTAAAATTCTTAGTAAAGGCCAAAGAATGTTAGACTAAGTAAAAAATACCTAAAATTATTGGCAATTTATCACATCCTTTCAAAATTCTGACAGAGTATACTTGATGGTGTTATGTCAGTATAGCAGAACTTGTACATATTTCAAAAATAAATCAGCGTACACACGTTTGAATGGCATGCCTAAAAGTTTTTGTTTTGATGGGAAATGTAATAAAAAAAATTCCAGAGCTGCCTGAGGGCAGCAGTAAAGTGGAAGTGGGTGTCCTGCCTCTGCTCTCTCCTCTGGGAAAGCAGGAGGAGAAGCTATGACACACAGCTGCAGGCTGCTCACCAAAGGCCTCCCTCTCTGAAAAACCTCCTCACCACCCTGAGGCAGGCTATGGACATGACTTAGCCAATCGTAATCAGTTTATGAATACGTTTTTTTTTTTTTTCAGTGAAGTTGTAGGTTTCCAGAAAAATCATGCATGAAATAGAGTTCCGATATACCACTGTTATTAACACCTTGTGTTAATGTGGTATATTTGTTGCGATTGATGAAAGAATATTTTTACAATTCCTATTGACTACAGTCCATGGTTTACGTCAGCATTCACCCTTTGTGAGGTACAGCCCAGTGGGATTTTAAAAACATTTTTATTCTAGTAACATACATACAACCTAAAATTTCCGCCTTTTAACCACATTCAAATATGTAATCCCGTGCTGTTAATTACATTCACAATGTGGTGCTACCATCACCACCGTCTATTACCAAAATTTGTCCATCAACCCAACTAATAACTCTGTACAATATAAGCATTAACTCCCCATTTGCTACCCCACCTCAGCCCCTGGTAACCTGTATTCTAGTTTTGGGTTCTATGAAAACGCTTATTCTAATTTTTCATATAACTGAGATCATACAATATTTGTCCTTTTGTGTTTGGCTTATTTCACCCACCATGATGTCCAAATTTCATCCATGTTGTTGTGTGTATCAGAACTTCATTCCTTTTTTTTTACAGCTGAATACTATTCCAATGTATGTATATACCACATTTTGTTTATCCATTCATCGGTTGATAGATACTTAATAGTTTCCATCTTTTGGCAATTGTGAATAATGCCGCTACAATTACCAGTGTTCAAATATCTGTTCAAGTCCCTGCTTTCAATTCATTGGGATATATGCCTAGTAACGGGATTGCCGGATCATATGGCAATTTTATACTTAGCTTCTTGAGGAACCGCTAACTGTCTTACACAGTGGTGCACCATTTTACATTCCCACCAGCAGTGACTGAGTGTTCCTATTTCTCCACATCCTCTCCAACACTTATTTTCCATTTTTAAAATAGTAGCCATTCTAGTAGGTGTGAAATGGTATCTCCTGGTTTTGATTTATATTTCCTTAATGCCTAATGATGCTGAGTATCTTTTCATATGCTTTTTGGCCATTTGTATATCTTCTTTGGAGAAATGGTATTCAAGCCTTTTAGCCATTTTCAAATCGGGTTGTCTGTCTTTTTGATGACTTGTAGGATTTCTTTATATAGTCTTGATATTAAACCCTTATTGGATAGGTGGTTTCCAAATATGTCTCCCACTGTCTATGTTGTCATTTTATTTTCATGATCAAGTCCTTCGATGCAAAGAAGTTTTTAATTTTGATGAGATCTTTTCATCTATTTTTTCTTTTGTTGCTTGTGCTTTGGGTATAAAGACAAATAAACCATTACATAACACAAGGTCCTGAAGATGTTTCCCTCTGTTTTCTTCTGGGCATTTTGGAGTTTTGGTTCTTATATTTAGATCTTTGATCCATTTTCATCTCCCGAGATGGCTCCCTCATCTTTTTGCTCATTGTTTTTGCTCGTTGTCTGTTTGCTTCTTCTTTAGGAGGCACCAGGAACTGAACCCGGGACCTCCCATGTGGGAGGTGGGCGCCCAACTGCTTCAGCCACATTCGCTTCCTGCTTGTTTTTTGTTTTTGCTCGCTGTCTGCTCACTTTTGCTCATTGTCTTGCTTGTTGTTTTTATTAGTTGTCTGCTCATTGTTTTTTGCTCATTGTCTGCTGTTGTTTTTGCTTGATGTCTGCTTGTCTTCTTTAGGAGGCACCGGGAACCAAACCTGGGATGTCCCATGTGGGAGGTGGGCACCCAACTGCCTGAGCCACATCCGCTCCCTCTTTGATCCATTTTGAGTTGATTTTTGCATATGGTGTGGAAAAGGGTCCACCTTCATTCTTTTGCATATGGACATCCTGTTTTCCCAGTACTATTTGTTGAAGAGACTATTCTTTCCCAATTGAGTGGTCTTGGCACCCTTGTCCAAAACCAGTTGCCCATAAATATGAGGATTGATTTCTGAACTCTAAATTTGATTCCATTGGTCTATATGTCTGTCCTTGAGCCAGTATCATGTCATTTTGATTACTGTGGCTTTGTAATAAGTTTTATGACTGGAAAATGTGTCCTCCAACTTTGTTCTTTTGTTTTTCAGTATGGCTTTGGCTATTCAGGGTCCCTTACCCTTCCATGTAAATTTGATGTTTTGCTTTTCCAATTCTGCAAAGATGGCTGTTGGGATTTTGATTGGGATTATGTTGAATCTGTAAATGCTTTGGGTAGAACTGACATCTTAATATTTAGTCTTCCAGTCATGAACACAGAATATCATTTCATTTATTTAGGTCTTCTTTGATTTCTTTTAGCCATGTTTTGTAGTTTTCTTTTTTTTTTTTAA
>JAQZBX010089416.1:0-12646 GCA_029593785.1 Cabassous unicinctus
TTTCTCAGAAGGGGAAACTAAGGCTTGGGGATGGTTCTGTAACTTGCTCAAGGTCAAACAAGGACAATGCATTAAGTTAAGGGCCACGATGGGGGGTGGTGAGAAGATGGAGGCGGCACGCCTAACCAGCCTCTGGGCAAAGGAATTCTCACCCCTGGTGGGTGTATTTCTGAGACCAAGTCTTGGAGGGAAGGTGGGCATAGTGGAAGGAGAGGAGGTCATTCCAGAAATGTGTGAAACCTATAAAGACCTGGGGTGACGGCACTTCAGGGAACCCTGGGAACTTACATTTTTGCCAACAGTGGAAATGACCCCTTGCCTGAGGGTTTGTGTGGCTCAGGGTTTGGCTGGATGAAAGCCACATTTCTGGAACCATGTTTTTTCTGGGCTGTCCTCTGACCCTGGAATTTGCTGGGGGAGTGTGTGGGCAATTCCGGACTGATGGCCCACACCTCCTTGGGACAAGGATATGCCTGTGCCAACAGATGGAAGCTCCCTGGGGTCAGGGACTGGACCTTCACCATACCAGCAGGTACAGAGGTCTCCATATCTGCTGGTGGGATAAGCTTGGACCCTGGGTGAACGGATCAGAGGAGGGGCCAGAATGGAGTGGTCCACGTGAGACACGATGGTGGCTTAGACTAGGGAAGTGGCAGGATAGGTGGAGGAACAAACTGAGGCAGAGATGGCCGGCTGTCTACCAAAATTTCACTCTCCCCTTCCATGGTGCATAGTCGTGGCTGCAAAGCAGATGCCCAGGCAGAGACTGCCTTTCCCAGGGCCCCTTGCATCAGGATGGGGTCATGTGACTGGTTCTCACCAGTGAAACGGGAGCAGAAGTGATGGTGTCATCACTGGGCTGAAGGGTAAGAAGCAGGCATAGCATCTCCTCCTTCTCTTTTCCTGTCCCTTGGTGGGGAGCAAATCCTTAGTGGATGGCTGAGTCATAAGATGGGCCTCCTTAGATGCCTGCGTCACCCACCTGGACCCTTAAATTGGACTTTATTTGACTGAAGACTGAACCTCTATTGTGTTGAGCCACTGAGACTGCAGGATCTATCTGTTACAGCAGCTAGCAGTACCTTAACTAACATAAGGGCAGGTCAATTAGGAGAAAGAATCTGCAGGGCTTGGCGGTGGCTTGGCTGTTGCAGATGAGGGAAAAGGAGGTCAAAAGTAACCTGCAACTGTGGGCTTGAAGTCCAGGAAGCTGGGAGAGAGCTTTTTTTTTTTTTTCTTTTTGGTGGGAGTAAAGAGTTGCATTTTGAACACATATATTTGCTATATCTGGGAGACATTTGAATGGCGATGTCAAGTAGGAAGTCAGACACAAGGATTTAAAAGTGGTGTGAGCTGGCGATGTAGTTTAGGGGGTTCTTGTCTTACAGATGACACCTAAAGTACGTAGTAGGTACTCAAGAAACAGTCTTTTATTCAGGATGTGAATAATTTCTTTCTTACTTCAACCTTGTCTTTGCAAATAGGTGGTCATGAATCATCCAAAGTGATTTAAAAGTCCCCGCCGCCAAAACCCTGCAGCAAGCTGAAGAACCGTGTACTCCTTGCGAGTCCCCATTGAAGAGCTCTCTGAGCTCAGAGCAGGCTGGGAAACAAGCTATTCAAAGGCTGAATGAAAGTAATTCTGATGATGCTTAAAACCGCCTTCCTGCCACGCTGGGTAAAACACTCACTCATCTTTGCTGCAATGAAAACCACTTGAATTTCTGCCTTTTATTCCCTCAAGCAGCTTCTGCTAATAGGCTGGGGTTTGAAAACAGAGTATGAAAAAGGCGAGGCTGGGCTTCACCTGTGGCCCCATCCCTGGGCCTCGGGTCCTTTTAGACCACAGGGGGAGTTTGGAGGGGCTGCGGCAGAGGGAAGGGTTTCTGGGCAGGCTGGGGAGGCAGGTGGCCTTGGAAGAGACCCCTGGCCATGCCGACATGTCTACCCATTGGTCTCTGATCTCAGAGCAGCAAACTCAAATGCCTGCGGGAGCCAGCCTGGTGATGAGTCAGAGAAGTGGGTTATGTGGGGAACTTGGAGAACCGGAGTTCCAGGAGCGAGGCCACGCGGCCCCAGGCTAGTGCTGCAACGGTGTCCTGTACTGCTGGGTTTTCTGATTTCTCAAGACAAGTTCTGAATGCCGATTTTATATGAAATCTGATTTTTGAAATGCTGGTAATTAATTATGTTTCAAAAGTGCTCTGTGGACGAAACAAAAAATATCTGCATGGAGCATATGATGTTGGGGCCACCAGCTGTGGAGGGGACATGGGCCCCCTGCCTAATAAATTGCCCACAAGGGAAAATAAGTAATCGTTTTGGAATTGCTATTGCACCAACACAAGTTCATAGCTTTAGCTGCATAAATTGTGAACTACAACTCATGGTTCCTTCTCCACCCGCCCCCACCCCCACCTTTGGAGGAAGTGAACATTTTATGTCTTTCAACAAGTGAGAAAAAAAGAAAAAAATCGTGACTGAGAGAGAGCTAGACTTTGAGCGCTAGGGCTGTGTGTGGCTTGTTCACTGTGGAATCCTCAGGGCTGAGTGGGTACACAAAATTACTGTTGAAAAAGGAATGAATGAAAAGGACTGGGTGAAAGGAAGGAGAAAGGACCACAGAGCCAAGCTTACATGATGTTTTAGGGTGCGGGGGAATGGCACGACTGTCCCCCGATCCCCCCCATTTTAGTTCTGCCACCTCTCAATCATTCTCTAAGGAGGACGCCTAGAAATGCAACGCAGGGTGGCCACACTGAAGAGAGTGAGCTTGGCGGCACAAGGTCTGGTTTTCTCGTTCTCCTCTTCTCTGCCTGCTAGAATTCTCTCGACACTTTAAGCTGCAGCCCCAGACCTCTCTCTAAAGAAAGTCATCAATGACCACCCAATAATAGCAGCCAAATCATTCCCATTTCATGAGCAGCTACTACTGCCAGATACTGCCCGTCCTCCCTTCTCTTCTTTCTTTCCATTCTCACTTCCTTCCTCCCTCCCTTTCTTCTTTCCTGCCTCCCTGCCTCCTTCCCTCCCTATTTCCTTCCTTCTTTCCACTCTTCTATCTACTGTGATAAGTACTGAAGATAATTGGCAAACCAAAAGGGTACAGTCCCATGCCATACACAGGCTTCACCCCACCCACCCAATCCATCCTCCACAGAGCAGAGTGACAGCTCTAAAACACAAGCATAATCCTCTCACCCCCTTGCTTCAAGCCCATCGGTGGCCCTCCATTGCCCTCAAGAGATAGGGAGCCACAGGCCCCTGCCCGGCCTGGCCCTTGCCTGCCCCTCCGGCCTCGCCCCTCCCCTCCCCCACCTCCCACCCAACACTCCGGCAGAACAGAGTGACTTACGGTTGCCAAAATGGGCCATTGTCTTCCACCCCTGGGCCTTTGCACAAGCTCTCCCCTGTGCCTGGAATACCTTCCCATCCCCTTTTCACTTGGTAAAATCTGTCTCATCCTTCAGATGAGACATCACCTCCTTCAGGAAGCCTCCCCATCACCTAAGACTGGGGGAGCAGCTCTCTGTGGTTCCAGGGTCCCCTGGGCCTCCAGCCTGGCATAAACCACACTACTCTTGGCTCCCTGAGTGCTTATTTGTCTCTGGGTCATGCTCACGACGAGCTCCCTGATGCCTCAGAGTCTCAACACACAGTTGTGGCTGGGTACCAGCTCTCCTTTCACCTCTCCTCCTGGCCACTGCCTCCACCCTGCAGGACCCCGTGATTTATAGAATGAGCGGTCCTCCCCATGGTGGGACGTGGGGGCTCTGCCCAGCCACAGTGCCCGAACCACCACCACGAGCAAGTCCTTAGGCTAAGCATGCCCTCTCCTGGGAGCTCCGCATGGGTAGACACTCTGCAATGAGTATATCTTCTCTGTCAGGACAGTGTCACAGGGGGGCAAGAGACCCCAAAGAGTGCATGTGTGTGCTCTGCACTACAGACCTTTGCTAGGGTTCCAGACTCATTGCCAGCAGCCGTTCCAACTGGATGCCGTGTGGCACAGCAGTCACCTGCCCTGGCTGCCGCATCCGACTGCCTGGGTTTGAATCCTGACTATCCTTTCCCAGCTGTGTGCCCTTGGGCATGTCATTTCACTTATCCCTGCCTCAGTTTCCCCCTCTGTAAAATGGTCCCGATAATGAAAGTCCCCACTCTTGGGGTCAGGGCGGGCGTTCAGGGAGGTGATGGCCCTCAGGTGCTCAGTGCCAGGCTGGGTGTGGTGAGAACTCAGTAAGCCGCAGGGGTTATCATTATTCCACCCTTTAGGTGACCTGGTGCTTCCAGGAAGGCTGGGCCTCTGGTCCCAGCCCTACTGCTCACCCTCTGGCAGGCCCTGGGTAAGTCCCTTCCCCTCTCGGGGCCTCCCAGCTGTGGTGCCTGGATGTGCCCGGGAAGGCACCGTGGAGGACCAAGCGTCCTCCCGCCTGTCCCGCGTCTGCCACAGCCAAACGAGGGCCACGTGCTGGTCTGCCCAGGACTTCCCTGGCAGTCCCGGGAACCTGCCCAGTCCCCGGCCAATGGGGACACTTGGCCACCCTAGCACAGCAGAGTCCCCTGAGCAGGGAGGAAATGCAGACTAAGGAGGGTGAAGAAGAGCCTCGGCTGAGGGGAGCTGGGAGGGGCTTGCCCTGCCCAGCCGGGGTGGCCTCTTAGCAGAGGAAATGAGGAGGTGGGGGTGGGTGGGGGGACCTGCTGGCTGATTCCATTTCTGCACATCTCCCCCCCACCCCAGTGTAGGTGGCCCTGGAAGAGAAATCCCACAAATCCCTCAAGATCCAGCTCCAATGCCACCCCCTCTTTCCCTGACCAGCCAGCCGCCCAACTCCAGGCAGCAGTCACCCGTCCCTCCAGTGCGCCCCAGTAGCCCCCCTGGCAATCGCTGCCTCACGCTGCTGGGCCCCCAGGGCCAAGCCGCCGAAATGCCGTGTCCTTGTCTATACGACAGAAGTGATGAGAGGCGCGACCTCCTAGGGCGCTCAGGACGACGACATGAGATCATCCGTTTAATGTCCTTGGAGCACTGCCTGGCACGGAGTGAGTGCTCAAGATTACAAGAGTGACGATAGCAACAACCGTAAGAAGACGACGTGATGGTGGTGGCGACGACGAGGATCAGGTTTGCATTTCTGCCACCACCCTCTCAGCCTCCACCTCTCACCCCAGACCCGGGCCCAGAGGCGTGCCTGTCCCACGCATCCTCGGGGCAGCACTAGCAGCTCCCCAGCAAGCTTGGTGAATGAACGCTGAGCCACTGATTTCTAAACCTCCTCGGGCCCTCCCGTCCAGGAGGGACGAGAAAGGTCTTTGGGCGAGAACAGAAGCCAAACAAGTGGCGTTTGCTGAGGCTTACCGCGTGCCCAGCAAGGCTGTAAGTGCCCTGTAGCAGTGCTATCTCCTTTAAGTCAGGAGAGGGTCACTGGCTCCATGCAGCCCCCATCTGCTATACAAAGCACTCCATGCCAGGGGTTCTCAGCAGGGGCGGTGGTGCCCACGCAGGGGACGGGTCAGTATCTGGGCTGTGCGTGAATGGGACGGGGGTGCTTCTGGCATCTGGTGGGGAGAAGCCAGGGATGCTGCTGACCATCCTACCATGCTCTGGTCAGCCCCCACGGCAAAGAAATCGCCGGCGCCAAAGGTCAACAGTGCCGAGCCCGAGAACTCCTGCTCTCCGGGCATTCTCTCCTATTTTGTCCTCCCAATGGCCCTGTGATGCAGGAATCACCGAGGAGGAAACTGAGGCTCAGCGAGCTTCAGCCATCACCCCTGTAGAGCCAGGACTTGACCCCTTGTTGGTCTGATCCGAATCCTGTGCTCTCAGCCCCAGCTCTGAGGGAGCAGCCCTGGAAGTGAGAGCAGGGGAGAGTGTCACTCGGCCGGAGGGGACAACCCTCCTGATTAGCTGAGCACAGCTACCAGTGGGTCACCGGATGGTCGGGTCGGGGCAGAGCAGCTTGTCCGGGGCCCAGAGCTGGCCCGTGGGGAGTTCTCCCTCCAGCCAGAGCAGCCACCAGACGGGAGGCTGAGCAGAACTTAATATCTGACCATCTGCAGCTGGCAGCCCCCTCGCGCAGCGGCCAGCCCCTCCTGGAGAATGGGCAGGTTCTTCCGGCAGCACCGTGGGACTGGTTTGCTGCTGGTGCCGGGAGACAGGGCTGCCAAGGAGAGAGCTTCTGGCATGCCACAGATACACACCCGTGCACACACCCGTGTGCACACGCATGCGTGCACACATGAACACACACAAGCGTGCATGCACACGAGGTGCCAGGAGCTCTGATGGATGGAGACCGCGTGCAGCTGCTCTTGTCACAGGCTGTCCATGGCTCTGTCTTGTACCTGCCCCTCCCTCCACACCCCTCCCCAAGAGACTGGTGGTTACTGAGCCTCAGTGGAGGGCTTCTTCACCCCGTATGCCAAGGAGGAAACACCAAGATTGCTGGGAGCAGGGGCGCGTCTTCTTGCCTCCCCTTGCCCTCACCCTTCTTGGAGACTGTGCCTTGGGGAAAGCAAGGTGCCGGGCTGTGAACTGCCCTACGAAGGGCCCACGTGGCAAGGAGCTGACGTCTCCAGCCTACAGCCAGGAGCTGACTTCAACCGACAGCCACGTGGTGAGCTTGAAGCCAAGCCTCCTCCCGCCGAGGGACTGCAGTGTGAAAGCATCCTGTCAGCTCTGAAGCCCTCTGCAGACACTTGTGATTTTTTTGCATTAATTATACTCCTGCAAATGCTAACAGTGGCCTCTCTCCACCAAGTACTCTCCATATGCCAGGCACTGTGCTAACCCATTTGTCTACTTTTGAAAAAGTCCCTATCTGAAAGATTATGCTGTATATATATATATCCTCACAATGAAAAAAAGAAGAGCCAGCAACTAAAGATACTGTGTCAAGTAAATGCAATACATGATTCTGGATGGGATCTAGCAAGGGAGGGGAAAAGGCTCAAAGGGACATGATTGGGACATATTGAAAAATTGAAATATAGACTGTCAGCTTTATATCGCCGTTAAATTGCTTGAACTCGATAACTGCACTTCAGATGGTTACGTAAGTGAAGATCCTTGCTCTTAGGAAATGTACATGGCAGTATATTAAGCGTTCAAGGAACATGACGTGTATAACCTAAACTCAAGGGCTCAGAAAATGGATGGAGATTGATTGACTGATTGATTGATTGATAGATAGGACAAGGCAAATGTGGCAAAATGTTAAAATTGGTGGATCTGGGTATCTGGGGAGGAAGGGGTATGTTGGAGTTCTCTATATGCGGTTTGTATTATTTTTGTATCTGTCCTGTAAGTTTGAAAGTACTTCAAAATAAAAAGAAAAAAAAAAAAATACAAGGCTCCATCTTATAGATGTGAAAACTGAGGCTGGGAAGGTTAAGAGACTTGCGTGAGGTCCCGTGGCCAGTACGTGGCCGAGCTGGAATCCAAAGCAGAGTTGACCTGGCCTCTCAGACCCTGACTCCTGACAGGTGTCAATCGGACCTTCTAGAAATGGCCCACATGAGCCTTTTTCTTACACCAGGAAGTGCCTTCAGGTCAGGGAGGGGCACTCACACCACAGACAGCCCTGAGAGGCCTGGAGGGGGTGGGCTTGCTGCGTCTTCCTCTTAGGTTGAGGAAGGCACTGGGGTCGGCCTGCGTGGAGGCAGGGGGATGGCCAAGGTGGCCTGCCTGAGCCCCACGCCCTCTCAGGCCTGGGCGCAGAGACCCTGGCCACAGGCTTCTGGCCATGGGTCCCTGCCTATGTGCCCAAAGGGGTGAAGGATCCCCACTGACAGCCTGTTCCTGGGAAATCTCATCTGGGCCAGAGGGTGATGGCTGCCGTGACCTCATCCCCTTGGATCCGTCCCTGTTTCCCAGTAATTGATGGTCGCGTCCACATTAATTGGCGCTGCAGAGGCCGCGAACTGGGCTAATTGTTTCCAAACAGCGCATTTGGATCGCAGGGGCATTAGGGTGGGAAGTGGCAGGGTTCTGCTGTGTGATAATGAGGGACCCTAGGGACACCATCTGCCCGGATGGGACTCAGAAGCCGCTGCATGGCGTGGGCCCCCAGTGGCCTCGGATGTCCTCCAACCCCGGGCCATGGGAAGGGCTCCTCTCTGGAGGAGCAGAAGGAATTCTCCTCCACGGTGATTTCCTCAAATGACCTCACTTCCAGCAGAGGAAGCAGATGCTTGCCAGACAATAATAATAAATAATAATAATAACTGTTGCCACTGCTGATGGGGCTCTATCTGCCAGGGGTGTGCGGATGCTCTCCATGTATCCCATTTAATCATGATTGCATCAACCCTAGGAGGAACCCCATTTTATGGATGAGAAAACTGAGATGCAGAGACGTCACAAGGCAGTAGGGCTAGGCTTTCACCCCATGTAGCCTGGCCCCCAAACCTGTGTTCTTAACTTTCACCCCAACAGCCTCTCCAGGAGGCCTGTGTCCCAGCCAGTCAAGCTTCTATCTATAATTCTGGAAGGTTTGGTTTTTTTTTCTATAATTCCCCATTGCTTTCCAATTGTTCCAATTTTACTTCCTTTACAGGTCAGCCTCTCTACACTCTCCTTATCCAAAATTTTCCAGGGTATTCTCCCTCCTCCTTATGCCTTTTCATATCCTCAGGCTGGATGGCTATAGGGGGAGAGGGTGGAAAGAAGGGAAGTAGGGCTTACTGAGTACCTATGTCAGATGAATTGTTTTGCATATATGATCTCATTTAATCTGTATAAAACCTTATGTGATGGGAACATGTTCTCTCTATAATCATGAGATAATGAGGACACTGAAGCTCAGAGAGGGAGATGACTTGCACAAGGTCACACAGTATACAAGTGGTGGAGCCAGGGCTGGTCTCACTTCAGAGTCTGCTCTTCACTGAGACACATGGTCTCGGATGATCACTCTTACTGCTCTGTGTCTATTTACAGCTGGGCATTTTTAACTAGGATGTACAGCATTATCCATCTGATCAGGTGTGACAAATATCTGATACATGTGCATAACCTACCCATCCCACACCCCTGGCAGGCATTACTAATGGATTGGGGCACTCTCTCCTGCTGAGCCTGGATCTGCTCTCCACACTGTGGTCCAGGCCAGACATAACCAAACCCTCGGAGATGGCTTTCAAGATGAAAACCAGGTGCTGTGCCTGTCCCACACAGTCATTGTGAGGACAGGAAAACGTCTTCTGATTCCTTAGTCTGCTAGCCTCAGGGCTACAGATGGTCCCCCAATAACAAGAGGGAACTCCAAAACCCTTCCCAAACAGCTCCAAACAAACTCAGCCCAAAGCCTGGGCTCCTCCCCAAACACAACCAGTTCTAGGAGTTTCCCTTTCTGGAGTAAATATTACTGCAGTGCCACTACATTTGCAATTTGCAACTTTCACTCTCCTGAGACAGCTTATTGCAATGCAGCCTCATACGCAGACCCCAGATTTTAAGGCTGGAACAACATTTTGTGATAAGTAAAGCAACTCAAGAGCTTGTGACCCCGAGGACTGCCAACATCCACCAGCAATGCTTCATGGCATCGGGCAAGGTGTGTCTGAAGAAGATAGGTGGTGGGTGGTCCACAACCCCATGAGTCAGTGGTGACTCCAGCCCTTCTCTCCTGGTCATGCAGGCTTGTCAGGGATTGAGAGTGACATTCTTACAGGGACCTCCTAGAATCTGCTCTGATTTATCTAGAGTCAAGTATTTGCATGTTTGGATATTAGCGCATCACTTAGACGAGAGGCTTGTAGACAAAGGTAAGGTATTTAAATTCTATCTGATGTGCACTGGGAAGCTACAGAAGGATCTAGAACAAGGGCATGACAATCACCTTGTCTCTAAGCAGATTCCTAAGTCCTCATGAAGACAATGGACTAGGAGATGGGGCAAAAGAAGAAAAAGGCAGACCAGCAAAGTGGCTGTTCCATGGCTCCAGGCAGGAAAGGACAGTGGCTCGGATCAGCAAGAAGTGGACAGATTTGAGACGCGTGGTCTGTCTGACTTTTTCAAGTCCCTCTCATTTGCACCAATGCTTTTGAATCCTTCCGGTAGATTTTTTTCAGG
Source organism: Cabassous unicinctus (assembly GCA_029593785.1). Taxonomy (NCBI): domain Eukaryota; kingdom Metazoa; phylum Chordata; class Mammalia; order Cingulata; family Chlamyphoridae; genus Cabassous; species Cabassous unicinctus. The sequence goes on from JAQZBX010089416.1 coordinate 10,076, forward strand.
ACACCCTCACCCCAGCCGGCCCAGAGACATGCACAGTCATTTCTAGCCACAGCCTTCCAGGATAATTCTCTTACCTGCTTTCTCTCTGTTTTTCAAGCTCTTCATTACTTCCTAATTGTCCCGATTTCACTTCTTCCTTGTTCTTGTCAAATACCAATTTAAAAAATGAGTCATCATTAACTTCACACCATTCTTCATTTATAATTAGGCCCATTTCCCCTGCTCTTCCTCTCTTTCTCTTTTTTTTTTTTTTCCTCTTTGAAAAACTAGGGGAGGAAAAAAAATTCTGTTTTGACTTCCTTTATTATCTCTTTTGCTAGCACAAATGCCATGGCTGCTCGACTGCCTCGCGGGTCCCGTTCAAGGCCTCACTGAGCAGCCTTCTGCTTCTGGATGGTTTAAATACCACGGATCGGCTGCAGCTGGGGCCCCATCACGGCTCCGGGACATCCCAAGGGAGGCAGCGGGCTTGATGGCAGCATGCGAGGGCTCCTGCCTGGATTTGTCGCTGAGCCCAATCTCCAGGCTGCCGGACTTGGCCTCCCCACCTGGCCAGCTGAGATGTGAGTGGGGCTGAGGCCGAACCACCTTATGAAAGCCTCATTTACCCCGTGAGCAAAGCCCACCCGCTTTGAGCCAACCCTCTGGGGAATAACTCCAGTTGCTCTCAGTGTGGCAACTCCGAAAACCAGCAAGACACTGCCTTGAAGGGATTACTTCACTAAGGTTCTTAACATTTTTTTTGTTCCACGGACCCCTTCGCAGTCAGGTGAACACCACGGACCCCTTACTAAGGCCACACTTTACTGTGTATTATTTAATAAATATCTCACACCTACACCAACACATCCCACAAGAATGTTTTTTGAATTTCATTCACGCCCATGGACCCCTTGTTAAGAAGCCCTGCTTCAGTCACTCAGTCAACAAACACTGACCCGCAGGTCTACTGGGTCACTAGGTCTCCACCGGGACGCAGGATTGCCTGGTGGTTATGGGTGAGCTCTAGATTCAAAACGCTGGAGGTTGCTTCTTGCAGGCTGTGCAACTTGGGGCAAATGACTTAACCTCTCTGAACCGCAGTGTCCGCGTATGTAAAACAATGGGAGTGCAAACAACTTCCTTAGGGGGCTGTTGTGAGAATTGAAACAGATGAGGTAATGGTTGTAAGAGAGGATGTAACACGTGATGAGATAGATGACTGGCCAAGGGCAATGAGAAGTGAGAGCGACTTGAGGCAAACGGGCCTTGCCCAGAGGAAGAGGCATAGCCATGGTCACCCAAGGTTTCTGCACTGACTTTTTGGAGGGACTGACAAAATATAAATTGGCCAACAACTAAGAAGCGGCATTTGGGACAAAGAGAACACTCTGAGTGGCTCCATTCCACGGCATTCAGGAGGAAGCAGCACCTGCCCCCTGGCACAGTGGTGGTTACGTCTAGGGCAGGTTATTGCCTGGGAGGGGGCACGAGGGAGCCTGCTGGATTCTGGAAATATTCCGTATTTGATGCATGGGTGTTTATCACTGTAAAAACTTCCCAAGCCTGTGGCCTTGAGATTAGTGCACTTTCCTGGAAAAAAGTTACACCTCACGTCAAAGGGAAGAGCAATAAATAAAGATCTAGGGGATTTGCAGAAAGCGCTAGGCAGGTGGAGAAAGGACGAATCAATAGTTCAGGAGGTGGCGAAGCACATAGAACCCCAATATTTCTGTTTCCCCCTCTTAAGACAAAAACAGCTTCTATGGCAGTGACTCTCAGGGTGAGGTCCCTGGACGAGCAGGTGGGAACTTGTTAGAAATGCAAATCTCCCAGGCCCCACCTGGATCAGGAACTTTGGAGCTGGGCCCAGGAATCTGTGTTTCAGGTGAGAACCCCTGCTGTATGCCATGCCCCCTCCAGGAGGCAGCTCTGCCTTTTGAGGACCCCATTCTTTGAAGGAGCCTCTTCCTTTGGTTGCCACACTGCCCTGTCTCCTTCTGCCGCCCAACCCTTCTTCAATCTTTTAATGGATGCATCTTCCTGCGTCCATCCCATAAAATGTCTCTTTGCTCAGTTTCCTTTCTGTCCTTCTTTTCTCCCTCCTGGGTCACCTCCTCCCCACTCCAATGACTTCTCCCACTATCTACCCATTGTCACCTCCCCCAATTTTCCCATCAGGTCACACCTCCAACCTGAGCTACCAGACAGGTCCACTCGGACATCCTGGGTCCCTGTCTGGGCTGAGTGTCGACTCCACTCCCTCCTAGTGGGTGAGCCTGGCACTTGACTTTACTCTCTGGGTGACTACTCATGAGGTTGTTCTGAGAATTAAAGGAGATAAACTATGCATTCAAATCCCAGCTCTGCCTCTTACTGGCTGTGTAGCCCTCACTGGACCACTCTGAGCCTCAGTTTCCTTATTTGTAGAGTGTGGTATTGAATGCACATACCTCGTGGAGCTGTCGGGGGCACCTAGCAGTACCTGTCAGGAGGGGATTGTTGGATGGGCTCATCATCTGTGGTTTTGCTGAATCCTGGCCAGTGACTGAGCTAATTGCAAGAGGGGAGAGCATGGGGGAAGCTCAGGAC
>JAQZBX010089417.1:0-12637 GCA_029593785.1 Cabassous unicinctus
ATTTGAAATAATAAAAAAACTTTTTAGACATTGTATCTTTCATCACTGTAAGATCTGTTGTCTTGTATGTATAGTGACATTTTCTTCCATATATTCCCCCAGTGTATTTTTTTTTTTTTTTTTTCATTTTCTCTTCAAAGAAACTTTAGGATACAGAGAAGTCACATAGAGACTATAGGGGATTTCCATATACCCAATGACCTCCCCCTTTTCCCTTCTCCCCTATTAATAACATTTTACATACAGATGGTACATTTGTTACAGTTTGTACAATTGATGTACAAATATTGAAGCATCGCTACTAACCATGGTCAATGGTTTACATTTTGGATCATACACTTTTATAGGTTTTGGTGAAATTTGAAGTGATCTTCAGCAAGATCATTCTGCACAATTCTAATGCCCTAAAAATGCCCTACGTTCTATCTCTTCTATTCTTCCCTCCCGTCCCCTCGGCACCTATGGTAACCATTAAGTTTCAGTTTTTTAAGAATAAGATTCATAGTTACTTGCAATATTGAGAGCTTGAAATATTGGTCTGTTTCCTTTTATTAGGCATCGCCCTCACAGACCAGCACCACCGAACCCAATCACATCACTGCACCACTGTACAACTACACCCTTCCACCTTATCAGAGATTTTGCCCACATGGGCATTGGCTCACCATCCTCTACTCCCTTTCTATCTCCTGTAAACCTGTCTTCCAGACTCTAGCTCTGTGAGTCTGCTCAATTTGCTTAATTCATATCAGTGAGGTCATGTAATATTTGTCCTTCAGTGCCTGGCTTACTTGACTCAATATAAGCTCTTCAAGATTCATTCATGTTATCCCATGTGTTAATACTGCATTCCTACTTAAAGCTGAGTAATATTCCATTGTATGTATATACCACAGTTTGCTTGTCCATCCATCTGTTGATGGACATTTGGGTTACTTCTAACTTTTGGCCGTAGTGAGTAATGCCTCTGTGAACATTGGTGTGCATATATCTGTTCGTGTCCCTGCTTTCAGTTCTTCTGGGTATATATACCCAGCAGTGAGATTGCTGGATCATATCATAGTCCTATATTTAGCTTCCTAAGGAACTGCCAAATTGTCCTCCACAATGGCTGCACAATTCTACATTCCCTTTGGTTTGGTTTGCTTTTACTTTCACATATGTAAAATTATTTTGTAAATTGTGTTGGTGGATTTCCAAATGTTGAATCAACCTTGTATTTCTTGTATAAATCCCATTAATCATTAGCTTTCTAATATATTGCTTGATTTCATTTTCTAACATTCTGTTAGAATTTTTACACCTATATCCATGATAAATATTACCCTGTAGTTTTCATATTTTGTGAGGTTTTTCTCTGGTTTTGTTATCATCACTCATAGAATAAGTTGTGACACATTTCCTCCTTCTTTATTTTCTGGAAGATTTTGAATTGAATTGATATTTTCTTTGATCATATTGATGAATGAAACTATTTAGAATTGGGGTTACCTTTGTGGAAGATTTGAAACTATGAATTCAATTTCTTTAATAGATTACAGGGTTCTTCTTGTTATCTATTTCTTCTTAAATGAGCTTCAGTAGTAGTGTCTTTCAAAGAATTTGTCTATGCCATCTAAGTTACCAAATTTATTGGCATCAAGTTGTTCAATAGTTCTTTTAGTACTTCTTGTAGTATAGATTGGCTGGCAATAACCTTTCTCAGCTTTTGTTTTGCCTTCATTTTTGAAAAATGTTTCTGCTGACTATAGAATTTTTCTGGCTTGCATAATGTTCTGCTGTCATTCTTAATCTTTATTCCTCTGTATATGATATTTTTCCCCTCTCTGGTTGCCTTCAAAGATTTTCTCCATTAACAGATGACAATTATGTGCCTAAGTGTTTTTTTCTTTTGTATATATCCTGCATGGGTTTCTCTCAGCTTCTTGAATCTCTGCTTTGTTGTGTTTCATTAATTTTGGAAAATTCCCAGCTGTTGTTTTTAATTGTATCTTCTGCTTCATGTGTTTTCTCTTTGGGACTCCAGTTACAAATATGTTAGACTGTTTGACTTGTCCTAAAGATCTTGGATTTCCTGTTCTTTTTTATTTACCTTTTTTTCTCTTTGTGTTTCAGTATGGATAATTTGTTGACTTTGCTTCTAATTCACTGATTGTTTTCTATGCAGTGTCTCTGCTATGCTAAGCTCATTTTAAAAATTCTCTATCTCTGGTAGCATGTTTTGTTTTGTTTTTCTCCATAACATTTCCATTTGAGTTTTTTAAATAGTTTCTATCTTTCTGCAGGTCTTCCCATCTGTTTATACACATTGTCCCTTACTCTGTCCTGTATTCTTCCGTATTCTGATAATAATTTTAATTACTTCCTGTGTGTGTCTCTTCTCAGAGGGAATTATCACCCTTTTGGAATTCATTTCACTTGGTTGCTTTGTGACCTCAGGTCCCAAATGGGCTTAGCAACTTGCCAAGAAACGTTATGATTTTGTACTACTTTCTGGTGTGGCTTTCTGCATCCTAAGTGAAAACGAGACTGTTAAATCATGTTAGATACAGACTTTCTAGATTTCATATTAAGACAATATGACAACCTTTAAATTTTTAAGGAACCAAATAGTAAACTTTCCAGAAAAAGTGATCAATTTTCAGAAAGCTCATCCAGTGCATTACTTAATTTCCATTAGTTAACCACTAATATGGAATAGTTTAGTATTGTTGTGTGGTACAGATTTCGTATGCCCTTGCTTTTAGGAATTTTCTAATGAATATTCAAAGAGATTTTCTATCTCCTCTCTCCTTTCTTATCTAAAGGTTAATGTTCCGTAAGTATTGTTCCACAGTTGTAAATTAACAGTGTTTAAAGGAGAATGTTTGATATTCCTTCACAATTTCCTACTCTCTTCTTCTCAGTAAATGTCACCAGTGGACTCCTTTTTGTATATTTGAAAATTTTGATAATATACAGTTAATTTAAAAAAACTTGAAAAAAATATCCTTTGAACATATTAGGTTTGAGATTCCTATGTAAGTGGAAGTGTCATGTAAAAAGGTAGATACAGAAGTCCGAAGCTTTGCATAGATCAGTCTTAGAGGTTGAAGGATTATCAGCATATAAATGATATCAAAACCATGAAACTGAAAGTCCTCCCCTGGAGAGATATCAACAGTGACAGGAAGGAACTGAGAACTGGAGGATGGGCAGAGAGAGTGTAAGAAAACCTAGATAGTATAGTGACATGGGAGCCTATAGAAGAAAATGTTTCAAGGTGAAGGAAGTGATCAGTTCAAAGATGTGTCTAAATGTTGGAGTACAGTAAGGACAGAAAATTTGGGGTGAGGACTCTGGACTTAGGAGGTACATTTAGGAATTATTAGCCTGTAGGTGGTTTTGGATGTCTTGACTGTGGATACCTATGGATGGTAAATAAAGTGAGAACCATGAGAAGTAAGCATAATGAGTTCATAAATATTATGTTCACATATTTGAATTTCTGCAGACCAAATTTTGTATGTGGTTATCATTAAAAGTTTCTAAACACTGAAATCCATTTCTGTTCCTACTTCTAAAGGGGTTTAAACAAGCAAAAGTGTTTACATATATCTGGAAATCTGAATTAGAAGATTGCGATATTATGCATACAGCTAGCAGTTACCATGACAGTTTGACAGTGTTTAGGTTTATGGTAATTCATCTAATCCCTATGATATCTCCAGCATGCCTTTGGAATGAGCTATTGGTTAGTAAAATTCCATCATACTATATTAACAGGATTTGTATATCCTGCCACATACTGTTGATTATATCTTTTTTTTTTTTCCCAAAGATTTATTTATTTATTTATTTATCCCCCCCGTTGCTGCTTGTGCTTGCTGTGTCCATTCGCTGTGTGTCTTCTCCATGTCTGCTTATCTTCCCCTTGTTGTAAGGTCCCGCTGCATCAGCCCCTCGTGCCGCGCGGGCCGGCCTGCCCTCACAAGGAGGCCCCGGGAAGTGAACCCGGGGCCTCACACATGGTAAACGGGGGCTCTGTCGACTGAGCCACTCCCGCTTCCCTGTTGATTATATCTTGATCTTAAAGTCTTTCTAAGAAGCTCTTGCAAGAAAGTGTAGTTTATGTTTTCCAACACTTTTGTACCCAGTGGGAAAAGCAAAGGTATAAGTCAAATGCTCTAGTATGATCAGCTCTGTGGAAAGGGCAGGGAGCCCAGCTTACTTGAAGATCATTATGAATACTAGAATGAAATTTGATTCAAATGGAGTCACCATAAAATTAGACAGCCTCATTTGATTCATTGCACTAGGACTTATGCCAGCATTGCTTCATCTTTGGCATTTGCTATATCCTGTTTTGTTAAGTTAAAAAGCAATTCTTGTTTAACGTAGTAGTCTAAATAAAAAAAATTTTGTCATATACCCCTATTAGTAAAAAGAAAATTTTAACACACCATTTTATTTACTTTGCCCACATGTACCGCTGTTCTAATATAATCAACTTATTATAAAGTATATGTAGAATAAGGACTTTTGAAAAAGAAGAGGAAAAAATTCCTGGCTGTATGTACCAGAGAGATCATTAGTCTTTTTTGAGACATGGATTTGGTTCTTTCATAATTTTTCTGATCATGATTGTGATATATTCCTCAAGTTCTCTTGTGTGATATCTGAGCAATTTTTATAAAAATTGTAACCAAGGTCCCAAAGCAAACTTTTACTTTCATGGGTAATATTATTTCTCCAGGACCTCATATAATGAAAGTTTTTCTAATCAGGGGAATCTTATTGACTAAACAAACAAACAAAAACCTGTAGTATTTTTCATCATTGCTTGTCAGTGCAGTCCTTAATTTGCAAGTTTGAAATCATAATGGTCAATGTTGAAGTTTTTTTCTGACTGCTAATTTCAATGCACTTATTTTCCTTTCAGATGACATTAAAGTATCAGTAAACGATTTTATCATCAAGGCAGCAGCTGTTACCCTTAAAGTAAGTAGTAAACCCTGAATAATTTTGGCTTCTAAAGTAGTCTCAAAAAAAAAAGTAGTCTCATGTTTTTGGGATTCTATAATGATAAATAAAACTATTTTAAGTCACAAAAATTTCTAATTTTATTACTAAAAGTATTCTTCTATCATTTAATCTTACTCCCTTGTTTTACAGATAAGGAAACTGAGGATCAAAAAGACTCACAACTAATTGTAGCAGAATAAAGACCATTTATCCAAGAAATATTAATTGAGCCCTTATCTTGTGCTAAATATGTTCTAGCCATTAGAGACATAGCAATGAACAAAAACTGACATACTTTCTGCCCTCATGGGTCTTATATTCTAGCTAGGCATAAGACAAATATGTGTCAGATGGAAGAATTTGCTGAGAAGAGAAAGAAGGCAGGAGTAAGGGGACAAAATAACTAGGGATGCTATTTCAAAAGTTAGGCAGAGAAGGCCTCTCTGGCAAGTGATATGTCAGGCAAGGCCTGAAAGAAGAGAGGGAGTGAGCCAAATAGCTGGTGGAAGAGTCTTGTTGACAAAGGGAACCACATATGCAAAGTCTGTGAGGCTGCATTGTGCTGTTGGAAGACAAAGTGCTGGGGCAGTAGTGTGCCTAGAGCAGAGATAGCAAGGGTGAAGGGTTAGTAAATGATGAGATTTTAAAGAAGATAGGGAGAAGTTGAGGGGTAACAAAAGCCTGTAAGGCTTTGTCGGCATGGTAAAGACTTGGGATTTTACTATGAATAAGAAAGAAGTATGTTAAATATATATGTTCTTATATGGAATATATATCATATGTTTATGAGGCTTGGGAAATCTCCCTTGAGTAGGGAATTCATTTATTGAGGGCATGCTAGTGTATTACAGGGCTGCACTAGAAAACCAAGCTTCTTTCTTTCTAAAGGAATGATGTGATTGAACAGTGCCACCCCTTTCACTGAGCCCCCCTTCCCCTCAAAGTCATGTTGGTCATCATGTGAGGCAGGAAGTGTTAACAAACATTAAATACCTTCTAGCAATCACATTTAACAAAGGAAGCCCTTTTTAAACTATGATATAAACAGATTAAACATGATCAGAATTTTCTCAAGCTTGTTTCAGAAAGATGTTTAATTATTCTTCCCAAACACAAAAATATTTAATACAGAGGTCCAAGAAAACCATATTTTTCAAACCAAATTTTAATTTTTTTCCTTCTGTCTAGTTGTATTCATTTTAGAAAATATGTAATAATATGTTAATTATTTTTCTGTAATTACACTTGGTCTAATGCTGTTTCTTCAGTAACATGATTTTTCTATTTCTGTTTTCTAGCAAATGCCAGGTGTTAATGTAAGCTGGGATGGAGAGGGCCCAAAGCAACTGCCCTTTATTGACATTTCAGTGGCTGTGGCAACAGATAAAGGTTTAATTACACCAATCATAAAAGATGCTGCTGCTAAGGGTATACAAGAAATTGCTAACTCTGTAAAGGTATGTATTAAGAAATACTGTGCTTTCAAAATGTGGATTTAGTTTGGGTAAATTTATTATCAGACCTGATCACAGTGGATTTTGTTGTTGTTGTTGTTTGTCTTTGAGGTGTGGTGGGTGTTTTTGTTTGTTTTTTGTTTTGGTATTTCCAAGTAATTGTCAATTGTGTATATAGGTTTTTAAGTTTTTATCCAGGTATGACTTATTTTCAGAAAATTTAATATTCAGAAACTCACAAATATAGAAACTAGGGGCCAACACATTTAAATTATAGGAAAATGCTTTACAAACTCTAAAATTCAACTCTAAAGATGGTATTTCAGACAGTATTTTAAAAGTTAAAATAAAACTGGAAATATATTTCTATCAAGGTAGTCAGTGTTAATAGCATTTTATTCTTAAAAGGCAAGTATATTTTATTCATTCTCTCTCTAGAATTGAGACCATTAAAAGTACCTAGCATCCCAGAGGCAAATGTGCTTTTATTTTTTTTTGGGATTTCCTTAATAGCAGTTTTTGTAACGCTAATATGGAGGAATCTAATTTCACCAAAAGTTCGTATTGTGTAGGCAGGAACATAGGCAGTAGGTCAGCTTTGACAGCCTTAGTCGATTTTCAAGGGTATTTTAAAGCAGAAGTAACACAGGTCTTGAAGTGTTAGTATTGAAAATTTCAGATTCATTTAGATTCATTCTTTTCTTTTTCTAATTACCACGGGTCCTGTTGTATATATAGTGGTAAGACAAGGTATAAGGGGGATAAAAAGTAGAATATAAGACTTCTTTGGGGGACTGACAGTATATAAATGCATAGACCTACTTGTGCAAAATAAATGAATGCAAGTTAATCTAGTTTAAAAAGCATACCCATAAAAGTTGAACTTCCTAGGAATTTTAGAGTTAGATTTAATTAAAGGTAAACTTAATAAGATTTAACTTTGTAGGTCTTTCTTAAGATTTGCAGAGTGTGTTTATATAGATAAAAATGCAACTGTTTTTCTTAATTGAGAGATGGTATTAATTTGACCAGTTCACAAGTCAGAGTAATAGAGATGGTTTATTAGAATACTACATGCCTTTTGTTCATAAAGTATTTTCAGCAGCAATGAGGTTACATATATTTCAGTGTGTTGTGAGGTTCAAATGAGATTAAATGTTGAAAGAATTTATAAGGTATAAATTACTATATAAACATTTGTTTTTGAACTAGAATCAGAATCTCCCTTATTTTTATATGTATTAAATTTTAAAAATTAACTGTTACAGGAATGTTTCTTTGATTCTCACCAATGTGCCAGTTTTACTACTGTAATACCTAATTCTTATAGTAGCTGTTAGGATTCTCTATTCCTTGCCTCCTGAAAGAAACCAAGTTTAGGAGGTATCTTAGTTTGCCAGAGCAGCTATGACAAATACCACACAAGGGGTTAGCTTAAACAACACACATTTCTTAGCTCACGGTTTCAAAGCTAGAAGTCCAAAATCAAGGCATCTGCAAGACCTTGCTTTCTCCTGAAGTCTGTAAGCTTTCTGGTGCTGGTTGGCTACAATCATTGGGGTTCCTTGGCTTGCATCTCTGGCTCCTGCCACATGGTGATCTTTCTCTCCCTGTGTCTGCTCTTTGAGTCCTGCTGGCTGCCTCTGCCATTCTTCTCTTAATAAGGACTCCAGACATAAAGGTTAAGGCCTACCCACATTCAGTTTGGCCACACCTAAATAAGATCTTGGAAGACCCTATTCACAAATGAGTCCACACCTTAACTAATAATACATCTCCAAAATGTCCTATTTACTAACGGGTTCACACCCACAGGAACACAGATTCAGATTAAAAACATTTCTTTTGTTGGGGTACATAATTCAGTCTATCACAGAAAGTAAGGAAGAAATCTCAGCAGCCTGCCAGCCAGACCTTACAGCAATAAGAAGGGCAGCCATCACCCGTTGGAGTGTAACAGCGCCTCTAGTAGTCCTTTAGCATTTCCTGTAACCCACAGCAACTCTTGAAGTGTGCTGTGTCTGGCTTTCTCCTGTCTGTGCTTCTCATTCTTCCTGCTTCTTCCTCTCACTCTGCTGTGATCAACACTCCACTCTCTTGAGTGCTTATAATATGCCAGACACTGGGCTAAGCATTTCATTTAATACTCCTAATAAACAATATTATAGTAAGAACCTTATCTTCCCCATTTTGAAATTGAGGAAACTGAGTTTTAGCAACTTTGAGAAATTTGCCTAAGGGGAAAGCAGTCAAAGTGAGGATTTGTTTAAACCCAGGCAGTTTGATTCTAGAGCCCATACTAATCACCACTATATTATTCCACCCCCCCACTTCCTTTTACTGTCTACTTTCTTTTTCCTTTTTTCCGTCTAGTAAGTCCTACACTTCTTTGCCATTCCTTTGTCTTTCTCTCCTACACAGATACCCAAGAGAATGATTTGATCTGGTCTACCAAGTATCTTCCGAAATTAAGTACTCCTATTAGGCAGGGTATCTCATGCCAGGCAGGCCACTTTACAGGCCACTGGCCTTCTTAGACTCAATTCCAAATCACGCAAGATTTTATTGGAATCTTATCTACAGCATCTGCCTGGGTATCCAAGTATAGCTGTGGTTTCTTATTTTTGATAAAAAATATGTTTGCTTTTCTTTGTTTTAACATAGTTATATTTAGACTCCTACTCCCAAAGAAAGTAGATGTTCCATTTGAAGAAGGATGCAATTTTTATACAATTTGAATCTTGTCAATGTTTCCACATCAAACTTTGTACTGTGACTTACTTAAAAATATGTTTATGTACTTGAAGAGACAAATATGTACTTGAAGAGACAAAGATACCATAAGAGGTACTTACTTACCCAAAGTCTGTTGCCACGCGTTGACCCAAGATGGCTGCTGATCTCTGCAAGGGCTCAGCCTTCTTTCCTCTTAAGGCTCCATGGGTCCAGCTTCTTCCTATCTCAGCTGTAGGCTGGCATAAGGCTTGTCTTTCTTTCGGGGCTCAGCTGCTCTGTTCTCTTCACAAGGTCAGCTGTAAACTATCAGACATATGGCTCATCTCTCTTCCCAGTTAGCATCAAAACTAAGTTCTCTACTCTGCCGTGTCTTTTTCTGTGTATCTACTTCTCTGTGTGTCTACTTCTGTGTGAGAGTCTGTTTTATCAGCCCACCAAGGGGGCTGGGACTCAATGCTGAGTCACACTCTAATGGCGTGGTTGAGTCAAAGCCCTAATGTTAACATAATTTAATCAGACAGCTCAGCTGAATCCGATAGAATCACAAAGGTTTATCACACCCAGAGGAATAGACCAGTTTACAAACATAATCAATATTTTTTTTTGGAATTCATAAATAATATTACACTGCCACAATGCCTAATTTATGTATGAATATACTATTTGTAATCTCCTTTGTAAGTAATCCTAAAGATATATACCTTTTGATATATAATTTAGTTTATAATAATTACAGCAACAACTACTGCAACAATAATAGTGGCTGGCATACTATGTGCCAGCCTTTGTTGTAAGTCTTTTATATATATTAACTCTTTTAATCCTCTTTAAAACCATCCTATCAAATATGAGATAATAATCTTTTATTATCATCTCATATTTTGATGAAGGATCTGATGCAAAAATAATAATAATAATAGTAATAATAATAATAAGAGGCTAAATACCTTACCCAAGGTCTCATACCTAATGAGTGATGGAGCAGGGATTTGAACCCAGGTAGTCATGCTCTAGAGAGGAGCCTGCATTCCTAACCACTAAACTTTGCTGCTTCTCACTTAGTAGTTATGTAACTGTTGTATGACCATAGTGGTTAGGTCATCATCCTTGTAAAACCAGTAGTGTTTTCCTCTCAAAAATATTTGGAAAGCAGCTCCTAAATTTCCAAAAATGAAGAAGTTGAAAATAGCTGAAGATTCAATGATTACACTAAATACACTGTGTTTGGGTGTCTTGCCACATAAAAGAAAGGAATACAGTTATTGGTTTTCTGTGTCTGTAAGGCCAATCTTTTGACTCAGAATTTAAGAAATAAAGAGATGTGATTGGAGAGAAAAGATTTAAGAAAAAAAAGATAACTGAGTCAGGAGAATAGTAGAACAAAGAAACAGTGGAGATTGGAGCAGAAATGTGACATTGTAGCCGTAGCAGACAGGCAGTGGACATGGACCCTGCAGTGAAGAGACTGAAGCTCCGTACCTGGTGGGGCAGGAAGCAGTCTTTTGGGGGTGGAGCAATGGGGCCATGGACTTGTTGAGCTCTGGATTCTCCCTAGCAAAGCATACTATCTGACACACACTTTTCCCTGATCATCATAGGCTGTCTCCTTTTTATAATTCATTTCTCAGTTCAGATGCCACTTTCTTAGGCTTTCTGTGGCTTCCATAATTAAAGTAGCTTCCTGACACTCTTTATCACGTGACCCTGTTTTATTATCTCATATGGTTTATCAGTCTTTGAAGTGGCCTTGTTTATTTATGTGTTGACTTGTCTTTGTTCCCTACTGCCTACTAGTATGTAGAATAAGAGTAGGGATGTTGACTGCCTTGTTCATTGTTATATATCCGATTCTAGAAGGGTATATATAATATAATATTGTTAAATGAATGTTTGGTAGTTAATTTTTCAAGGGGTTTGTAGAGTGGAAATCCATCCAAGGACTGTAAGTTAAGAACACCTGCACTAAGTGCTCACTTCTTGACCTCCAGTAATCTCAAGATTGTTAATGTCTATGGCTAAATGCATGCCCAACCAAGTCCAAGTCTGTATTCCTTGAATAAATTAATGTAGTAAGAACCTAGTCATTTAGTCTAGGATCCCATGTTTTTCTTAATTCTTCATTAATTATAATTATTTTAAAAGGCAGAGGCAAAGTTTACCTCATAAATACCCCATAAATTTTTTGAATGATTTAATAAGGCATGTGATATATTTTAGAAATATTTGCTAATCATCTTTCATAATACTCTTTTATATTTTCAGCTAGATGCTTCAGATAACATGTGCTTTGATTTTAAATTCACATTGCCAGGAAATTCCAGTGAGAATGAGGAGTTTTCAGAATCAATGATCCTCCTCAGAATCTATATTTATTTCAGAATCTTAGAGTTCAGATTTGAATTTATTGACAGGAATATCCTGTTGACCTACTTAGAGTCTAGAGAGATTTTTTTTTTTTTTTTTTTGGTAAGTGTATTACTGTGCTTGCAATCTAGATTTTAAAATGAATTTTGATTTTGATTTGTTCCAGCCTGGTAATTCATCAGGATATGTGAGGTCATCTATCTTTAGAAGAAATGTCTTTCAAAGTTTATATGATATGTGCCTGTTCAAATCATGTGAATAATTATAATGCTTAAGGCAAGAAAAATACATTTGAGGATTGTTCTCTCTACTTCTGATATTCCAGACTATACAACTCAAAGCTCATCTCTTTATTTTTTGTTTCGAATCCAAATAGTATATAATTGTTTTAGATGGAAGTAAGTCAGCTGAGATGTTGAGATCATTTTCAGATTTTTGAGATTTTTAAAGAATATTTTAGTTTTCAATAATTGAATCATCTGTGGTTTAAAGATAGTTATCACCTGTGATTGCAATAGTATTTATGTTGGCTGCATAATACAGAATGTTAAGCCTCTGATTTATTTCATTTACCCAAAAATGACAATGGCTTGATTTTTCTCCACCCTTCCCCTCATAAAGCAATTCATTATTAACTTTTCATCTATGATGACTCATCCTGTCCCCTTACTTTTGAAGCATTGAAAAATAAAGATTAACAGAAGAGTGGTAAATTGCTGGTCCAAGTATGAAGAAAATTTAACTACTTTTCTTAATGTCACTCAGAGTGCCATCTGGCTTTTCCTTCTCCTTTGCAAGCTTTTAGAAATGTATTGTCAAGAGTGAGATGAAACTAGTATATTCTTACATTCCTTGTGGCAATGTTAATTGGACTAGCTCATTCAGGAACTGCTTTGGCTGTAGGGTCAAAACCCAAAAAAATTCATCCTGTAGGACCCTGTTATTCCACTTATGAGAATTTATCTGAAATAATTCAAAAGAAACTGATGAACCAAATTAAATAATAACACTGGGGAAATAACTAAGTAAATTATGGCAGATACATTCTTTAGAAGGTTAAGCAGACATTAAAAAATCAT
>JAQZBX010089418.1:0-12634 GCA_029593785.1 Cabassous unicinctus
TACAGCCACTGTAGAGGACTGTTTGGCAATTCGTAAAGAAGTTGAATATAGACTTGCTACGTGACCCTGCAATACCACTACTGGGTATATACCCAGAAGAACTGAGAGCAGTAACATAAACAGACATCTGCACACCAATGTTCATAGCAACATTATTCACGATTGCCAAAACTTGGAAACAGCCCAGGTGTCCATCAACAGACAAATGGATAAACAAACTGTGGCCTATTCACACCATGGAATATTATGCAGGTGTAAGAAGAAATGAAGTCACAAAGCATATGACAACTTGGATGAACCTGGAGGACATTATGTTGAGTGAAGCAAGCCAGACACAAAAGGACAAATACTGTAGAATTGCATTACTATGAACCAAATCTATTGTGTAACATATTGCATGATTCAAGAAAAACTATATGTATCCAGTACATTTAATGGAGAAATGTATATTTTTATCTAACTGTTTTCTTTTTCTTTTTAAATTATTGTTTATATATTCAATTAAATGTACAAAATAAAGTTTATTTTAAAAAAAGAAGTGAAGTTACACAGCCAGGAGAGGTCACAGTGGGACTGGGCCCCTAGACCCCAGACCTCACCTGCCCTGTATACTCCAAGAGAGCAGAAAGAAGTATAACAGGGGAAGAAGAGAGAAAATAAAGGCTCAAGTAACTCATCAGGGCTTAGATCTAAAGACTGTGAAGTGCCTAAGATGATCTCTGGGGTTGGATACAGAATCTTACTTGCAAAGTGTTGGGATACCTGCAAAACTCCCAGGCTGGGCAGAAACCTGTACCCCTAGGTCCCTCCCAGGAGGGGTCACCATTCATTGTGTCCCCGCTCCCCCCCCCACACACACACTAGGTGTCAGTCACGCTCCCCCTCCCCCCATGAGCCCTTCCCTTGGGCATGATCAACTCGCCTCTCGCAATAACCCCTTTAAGAGCCACCTGCTGCCGGCCAGCCACCCAGCAGCCCCTTTCCAGGTGGGAGGCAGAAGAAAGTGACATGGCCTCAGCCTGGCTGTGAGGCAAATCTGAAGCACAGGGCTTGGGAACGTGGCGCCCTGCAAGGGGAAGGACCCTGGGGCACTGCTGAGGGTCAGGAGGGAGGAGGGGGAGGGAGGAGGGCGGGGCTGTGGGGTGGACCATGGGGAGAACCCGTAGAGGAACCTTTGGGGTGGAGGGGCTGCACGGAGAGGGACCGTGGTGGGGTAAGGACCTTTGGGGAGAAGAGGGCCGGCTTGCAGCGTGGGCCTGGGACTCTCATTCTGACATGGGACCCAGCGCCGCCAAACAGCTGCCTGGGCCAGGATCCCCAGCAGGACCCCGCGCCCCCCGCCCACCCACGAGCTGCCCACGGAAGCAGCGCCCCGGCATGGCCACGTACCCGACCACCCCGCCCCCATAGAGTCCGCGGGCGTCCCACGCCAAGACCAAGTTGGATCTGCAAACTCACCACTACCGCGGGGCCAGGAACGTGGGCTGGGGTCCTGAGGTGCGGGACTCACTGGCTCCGTCGCCAGCCCGCACTGCAGGGACAGATACTCCTTCCCTCCCTGCACTCCTGGATCTGGAGTGCCATCTCAGCCGGAACACGAGCAGGTCAGCGTAGCCTTGGCCCCAAAACACTCAGTGGACTTGGCAGGACTTGAGGGAGTGGGAGCCCCGCGAGCTCAGCGGGCCAATGAGGTCTGGCCCCGGTTCGGGGACTCCGCCCCAAAAGAGGGCACGGCCAGCTCTGTGAAGGACAGGGCCAGGCAGGCAATCAACAAGCAATCCAGCTGGTCCAGAGGATCCTGCCGGCAGCGAGGGGATTCTTGGGGGAACCCCGAAGACTTACTTTGTGAAGTTGAAAATATGCAATAACCTGAGAGCTCGTAACACGCTGATTCTGAAGGACCTGCCAGGTTTTATGATGGCCGAGATCACTTCAAAGATGCTCCCGATGATGACCTAGGACAGGACCATCTCGTGTCGGGACGGTGCCCGGACTCCGGCACTCGCAAACACCCCTTTGTGTCTCCCCAGGCCCAAACTTGGAGGAACCCAACCCGCCTCCCACCCCTAAACGGAGGGAGGACAGGGTCTCAGGCCCCTGTTGTGCCTTCTCTTTTTCTTTTAGTAAGAGATCACGGAGACAGAAGATTTCCTGAAACCTAACAACCCGAATGTCCATGTAACTGCTGCTTATTTCAAGACATAGGACATGTCAGCAGCCCAGAAGCTTCTGGAGACCCCTAGAAATAACCACTCTCATGATTTCTGTAATAACCATTTCTTCCCCCCTTTTTCTAAATTGAAGTAAAATCCACATAACATGAAATTAATCATTTTAAGGTGCACGCTTCTGTGGCATTTAGTTACATTGGCCAAGTTGTGCAACTACCGTCTCCATTTAGTTCCAAAACATTTCCATTACCTGCAAAGGAGACCCTGTACCCATTAAGCAGCCACTCCTCATCCCCCCACCCCCGCCCCCCCAGCTCCTGGAAACCACTAATCTGCTTTCTGTCTCTATGGATTTACCCATTCTGGACATTTCATATAAATGAAATCATACAATATGTGACTTTTGTGTCTGGCTTCTTTCATTTAGCATGTTTTCAAGGTCCATGCCTTTCAAAAAGTATCTATGTATCCATCTCTAAACAATATACTTTAATTTTGCCTATTTGACCTTTATATGAGTGGACTCATTCTACATGGACTCGTTTTGTCGGCATCTGCAAATCTCAATATTATTTGGGTGAAATTCATCCAGGTTGCTGGATGTGGCCATTGGTTCCATTGCATGGCTGTATAGTATCCCATGTCATGTGCATAAATTGTGATTTATGCATCCATTCTACTACAAAGGGATACTTGGGTCATTCAATTTGAGGCTACTACAAACAAAACTGCTGAGAATAATTAATGTACATATCTCCTGGGTACCTGTGTGAGAGTTTCTCTAGGCTTTATCTCCAGCAGTGGAAGTGCCAGGTCCCTAGGTGTCTTTGACTTTAGTAGGAAAGGCCCCACTGCTTTCCAGACTTTCTACAAAACTCCCCCGCACCAGCAGAAGGGTGCTCCATATCCTCACCAATGTTGGGGACAGTCCTCTCATTCATTCCTTCTGCATCCAGCTGAGTCTCTCATGTCCAGGGATGACCCTCCCTCTCCCAATTTGATGTCCCCAGCTATTGGCAATTCTAGGCAAGAACTGGAGAGAGGAGTACTTACCCCCCAAAGCAGCTGAAGGAAGAGTGGAGGTAACGCCGCATCCCAAGCCCGTACATTTTTATAAACATTTTGGACATAGAGAGTCCTAAGAAAATGAATTCTGCAGTCTGAATGGGAGAGAGAAGGAAACAGAGAGGGGGTTAGATTTGGGAACCATCCCGGTGATTCTGAATTTCCTATTAATGGTGACTCTGTTCCTCTCAAGACCTGGCAGCAGGAAAGGGATGGTCTTTAGTGGTCTTGGTTGAAGATTATTCAAAGGCTTCCTTTCTGTGGGCCTCACTTTCTCCTTTGTTAAAGGAGAAGAGCAACAATTGCCCCTTGCCCTCCAACCAACCAATCCAAGAACAATCTTAAAAAGAGTAAAAAAAAATTCAGTGGGTCTCCATCTTGTAGTTTTTGCCCTGGTTGGATGAGAAGGGTTGGTCTGCCAGCTCACAGCCAAGGATCTGGCGTTTGTATTGACTGGTGAGTTTATGGCTGCTGGCTACATTATTAAAGCTAACTCACTACCTAAAAATATAACAATGGGCCATGCATGGTCCCATGTTCCTGGTGTGTCATGATCCAAGAAGTATGATCAGTCCACTTTTGTATGTGAGCTGACAAAGGAAAAAAAGAAATAGAAATGATAATGGTGTCCTATTTGTAACCCTGATTTTAGAGACTTAGTTGTAACACTCAGGCATGATTTTTCTCCTGACTTGGAAAACCTAACTGATATCCCTTAGAACTCTTGACTTGCTGGTGTTTAAAAATCTTGAGCAATACAAAGCTTTTTAGTTTTTGGTGAGAAAGCATAAAGGTACAGATATCTCAGAGAGAAGTAAATCATGGATATTCATTTGCTCTAGCAAATAAATGGCTAATATCAGGTCCTTTTCTGAGAGTGCTTTCCTCGAGGAGAAGGGAGTTGAAGAGTCAAGAAGGGCATGGATTTCCACTTAATGTATGGGAATAAGGAGGGGTAAGGAGGGTTTCTGAGGAAATAACAGAAAGGGAAGACAGAGGATCCAAACTTCCAGTCATTTCACAATTTTTGACCATTTAGCTAATTCTGTTTGAAAGTTAAGGGCATCTGTTATATCAGGCTTTCAAAAGGTGGTTTGAACTGACTGGTACGATCTTTCACATTCTTTCCTGATTGAAACTTTCCCTCATTTGCAGGACTTCCAGGAAACTTTTGGTATATGAGTAGAATTCTGGGTTCCTCAGGGCTTCGCCAGCCTCACGGATATCCAAAATATTTGCCAAAGGCCCAAATATCAGCGAAGAAAACCTTTCTATAATACCTTGTACATTCCAAGACCTGCAAGAGCAACTCTGGGTGGACTGAAGAAATTTTTGAGATGCCTGTTCCCCGGTTATCATGGAAACACGATAGCTTGTCCTATACAAGACCTGAGAGAATTGCTTGTCTGTAGCATTGGTGGATCTGGAGGAAATTTCAGGACTATCATATTCAATTTCCATCAAGTACAGATGAAGAATGTTAGCCCCAAAGAAACTACTATGCTTCATTGACTCCAAGACACACATTTTGTTCACTTTTTAACATCTCTGAAATTGAGGTGAATCCATAATTGGCATGTCCTAGTTCAGTTGACAGTATTGCTTTATTTCTCAGAGGTACATAAAATAAGGGTGCCTTAAAATTGAAGACATCTTAGATCAATGAACAATGATAATGATGTGTCCTAGGTCATTGGTGAGGCAGGGGCAGAGCAGGCAGTGAGTACCCAGGTCCCTGGTGTCCAGGGCAGGGATCTGCCATTAAGCAGGGCTTGTATTCTGGAGCTTGGGTTCAAATTCTGGCTTCAATGTTTTCTAACTGTGTGACCCTGGGCAATTTACTTAACCTCTCTGTGCCTCAGTTTTCTCAACTGAAAAATGGGAATGATTAAAGGACCTATATAGACACAGAGGCCTCTGGCAGGAAGTCCCAACGCTTGTTCCCAAACCAGGACAGAGTGTGAAGTGATTAGTGGAGAAGAATATGGGACTTTAAAAATAGACTATCATAGGAGGTTAAGACAAGAAGAGTCCTCATTTGTGTGAGACTCCAGGGGGACCAAATGCAATGACCAAGGTTGGAACTAGGTCAGGGCTCTCAGAAGGAGAGCTGGCCCCTGGGGGGTGGGGGTGTCCTGGGGATTAGTCAATGTGATTGGAACAATGAGGAACACAAGGAGACAATGACCTGGACCAGGCTACCAGGCCTCTCCAGGCAGAGGACTTTACTGTCTCTGGTGCCTGTCCCAGGTAAATTCTGAACCAGGTCAGAAGGGCAGAGAATCCACAGACCTGAGTCAAACAAACCAGCAGATGCAGGAGGAGGGCATATAACAGGCAAAAGGTTCTAGGAAGTCCTTACCCAGAACCCACAAAAGGATTCACTTGCCTTCCTCTCTACCCACTCACTACTCTTATTGATTACTCAGGACTCTTCATTTTTTAAATCCTGGTCAGAGGTCTCCCCCACCTTTCACTATCTCCTCACTCCCACCTGGCCCTCACTTTTGAGTTAACCATTGCATGTTAATTCCTGGAATCTGGGAATAGGCCCAGAGGACAAAGCCTTGGGGATCCTGGTACCCATGGAGGGAGCAAGATCCTCTCACACTAGTTGGAGGGGGTTATCTGGGAATACATACCAGATAGGAAGAGGCCAAAAAAGTGCAATATAGGAAAGGGGAAAGAAGCAGAAAATTCAAAAGAAGAAGGGAGAAGCAGGGAGTGAGAAATGAGCAATATACAGGCCACTCCCTGTCCCTAAGGCTTCCCTACATCTCTCTGTTAGGAAGAGATCACACAAGTGTTTGGTGGCCTGAATTCCAGTGTCCAGCTCTCAGGCCCGAAGATGGACTTTGCAGCAGTGGGAATGCCATTCCCAATCACAGTTGTAGAAGTGGCCAAAAAAAAGGGGCCAAAGAAGGAGTGTATGCTGCCAGAGAAAGAGGCTTAAAAAAGGGTGTGAGGAAGGGATCAGGGATCTGGAAGGGATGGGACAGGGAAATACTCACAGAGGAAATCAGAGAGCCACTTGGGCTGGTTGTAGTGAACGATAGCAATACACAGACTGTTGAGAGCTACCAGACTGAGCACTGTCCAGTAGAAGGCCTGAGTTTTGACCATGGAGCAGATGTAGAAACACATCCTCCGCTTCTTTTTGTAAAAAAAAGTCAAGTTCTCCAGCTTGGCACTTTTAATGCTGGCTTGGGTGAACGGAGACCCAGACAGGGGAAGGATGGAGGGAGTCAGGCAAAGATGGAGACTGTCACGGGCTTGGCTGCCCACATGTGGCCAGGAGGCAATGGCCCTGAAAGAAAGGGTATTGGAAGTAACCAATGAGAGTGTAGGATGTCAGTGGGGAGGCTGGCGTTTCTCCATCTTTAGAGCCAACTTGCCGTGTCTCTTCTCTCTGACCATGCCTGATGCCTTCAGATTGGGAGTTACTCCACAAGATGAGCAGGAATCTCTACTCAGGATCCCCTGGTGCATGGGTAGTGACAGAGCTGCACAAAGCATGCCAGGAGGAGATGTGAGGGGATGGGAGGCAGGAAAAGGGTAAGAATCTAGTTTTCCGTGGACTCTTCATAGTAGAAATAATAAGTGAGAATCAAGCCACATGGTCACAATCTGGACCTCTTTCTATTCTTGCCTCAGGCTCTGCCTCCACATATTTTTACTCTTAAGCAATTTTTGAGCACCCACTGTATGTCAGTTTTTGTTCCAGGAGCTCAGATACAGCAGTTAACAAATAGCAAACATAATAAATAAGCAAATTCATAGGGTGATGGAAGCTGCTATGGAAAAAAGAAAAAGTAGAGTATAGTTAAGGAAATGGGAGCCCCAGGAGGGCCCATGGGGCATGCTGCAGTATTAAATTGAGTGGTCAGGGCAAGGGTGCTAGCCAAGTGGATATTTAATGTGGCAAGTATCTCAGGTAGAGAGAATGGGCTGTGCAAAGGCCCTGAGGCAGGACTGTGTCTAATGAGTTTGGGGAATAGTGCAAGGAGGCCAGTGTGCCTGTGATGAGCAAGTAAGGGGAAGAATGGGGGAGATGAGGGCATAGAGGTGATGGAGGGGCAGACTGTGCAGTGCCTGATGGGATGCAGGGAGGACTTGGGCTTTTTTTCCAAGGAAGATAGGAGCCATAGAGGGTTCTGAGCAGAGGAGGACAGGACCCGACTCAGATGTTCACAGGTGCCCTCTGGTTATAGTGGGAGAACAGACTGTGGGGGATGAGGGCAGGAGCCAGCAGTAAGGGAGGAAGGACTGCACTGGTTCAGGCTGGGAAGGGGAAGAGGTGGGTGGAATCGGCACACTCATGATTAAGGTAGATTCAACCTTGCTGTGGGATCAAATTCAGGTGTGAAAGAGAGGAAGAGCCAAGATTTTTGTCCTGAGCACCTAGAAGGATGGAGCTGCCATTCACTGAGGGGGACAGGTGTGAGAAGAGCAGGGTGGGGGGATGGTCAGAGCTCAAACTTGGACCATTGAGTTTATCTTGTAAAATCTTCTTGAAACCTTGCAATTATGTTTATTCATTTGTTCATTCATTCATTCATCCATTTGTTTAGTCATTCATTCATCTGTTCATTTGTCCATCCATCCATCCATCCATCCATTCATTCATTCATTTGTTCATTCATTCAGTCATCTGCCCATCAATTTGTTCATCACTCATTATTTCATCTATCAGCTTCTTCATTTGTTTGATCATTCATTTACTCGTTCATTCGTCTATTTATCCATTCATTCATTTGGTCATTTGTTGTTCATTCATTCATCTGCCCATCAATCTGTTCATTCATTCATCCATTTGTTCATTAATTCATCTGTTTAATAGTTTGCTCACCTGTTTGCTCATTCATTTGCCCATTCATTCATTTGTTCATCCACTTAGCCTGTTTTTCAGACCCATTCCACTTGCCAAGCATGACACATGGCAAACCACTTGACTTTCAAGGGAATCTAGGCAAGGATGCCACTTGCTGTCAGCAAATTCTAACCAGAGGGGCAAGTTGGCACCCAGGGGCCATATTGGTTCAAACTCAATTTGTAAAAGTTGAAATTATTGGTCCACACTTAAACACTGTGAGATTTTCCCATAAAATTATGGATACTGGCTTCTTGTGAATAAACATAACAGATGACATTTAATGAACATTTAGCAGGCACCAGGCTCTAACACATCTGACATGATAAACTACTTGTTCCTCATCAAAACCCTAGGAAGCAGGGGCCGACTGAGGAAGAAAAGGCTGAAAGGGGACCAAGGGCTTGCCAAAAAGTGTCTAGGTGGGCTTCAGAGCTCATGCCCTTGTCCTCCACATCCCACTCACTCCTGGATCATGCAGTCATCATGGGGGGAGGGGGTGCACTTCTAACAGTAGCCGTCAGCCAGATCCAGGGAGAAAGAGGCTGAGGCCAGCAGGTGGGTGACTCCTGACCCCCACTCCCACTGGAAAACCTGGCCCCACTGTCCTCTCTTGGGACTCCATGGCAGTTGGCTTGGCTTGCCAGGCTGCTATGACAAATGTCATACAATGGATGGGCTTAAACAATGGTGATGTATTAGTTCCTGGTTTTGAGACCAGAAGAAGTTGAAAATCAAGGTGATAGCAAGACAATGCATTTTCTCCAGCACATTCTGGTGCTGATTGCCAGCAATCCTTGGGGTTCCTTGGCTTGTGTCCCTGCCTCAGATCACATGGCGACATCCTCTCCTTTCTCTTCTGGGTTCTATTGACTTCTGGCTCCTCCCTGTGACTTTCTCTAAGTCTAAATTTCCTCTACTTATAAAGGCCTCCAGGAACCTGGATTATGACCTAAGCTCATTCACCTGGGTCACACCCTGATTGAAAATAGCATCTTCAAGAGCTCCTATCCACCTTGGGTTCATACCCAAGGTATATGGATTATGATTAAGAATGTGCCAAAATCTGCCATTGTCATCACCTGTGAAACCACTGGCCAGATTGGGAGCCCCTTCCTAGTGTGTTTTTGAGAAACCAGGCCAAGGATGTATGTTTGGGAGGATTTGCCTGTAGCAGGTCTGCCCATCAGAGATAAAGCCCGTCTTTTGGATCCATTTAGAAAGGTGAAAGTTACCCTTCTTTCTTAACAGCATGGACAGTGTCAACTCTTTGTCATCTTGACAATGTCCTACTTTGTTCATCCATCCATCCATCCATCCATTCTTTCATTCATTTATTAGTTTGTCCATCTGTCATCCATACATTTGTTCATTCATTTATCCACCCATCAGTTTATCCATTTGTTCATTCATTCATTCTCTTTCTCATCTTCTTGAGCTGTGTCCTCTCAAGCTTATCAAATCCTTGCCTTGAACCTGGATTCCCTAAGTAGCAAGTTTCTATGCCAGTCACAAATTCTAGAGCAGGGTCTTGTCCAGACAAGCGTTCTGTGAACACATGTCATAGCCTCCTGGAATGCCCTTCACCCCACACCCCAATCCCAGCCATGACAAGTCTGTCCAGAGACCAAGTTTAAAATGTCTCCTTGAAGTTTTATTTGGTCTCCCCACCAAACAAATTCCTCCCTGCCTTTACAGCTGTTAAGAGCCCTCATTTCAGCTCCTAGTCTCTGTTGTTTTCAAGCAACTTTAAACTTAAATTTTTTTTATTCAAAAAGTAATTAATTCATACATTACAGAAAAATGAAATGTAGAAAGTGAAAATCCCTTGTAATCCTCCACTTTCCAAGTTATCTTTAAGTACATCTTATACTTTTCTTAAAATTACTTAAAAGATAGGATCAGGGAAGCGATATGGCTCAGGTGACTCGGCTCCAGCCTAACACATGGGAGGTTGCTGGTTTGGATCCCGGTGCCTCCTAAAGAAGACAGTGAACTGACACGACTGGCAGGCATGGCAAGCCGATGCAACAAGAGACGTGGGGAGGAAAAACATAATGAGTAACACAACAAAGCAGGGAGCAGAGGTGGCTCAAGCGATTAGGCACCTCTCTCCCACATCAGATGTCCTGGGTTCAGCTCCCAGTGCCTCCTAAAGAAACAAGGAAGATGAACAGACACAGCAAGTGAAAACCAACAAGGAGGTGGGGAGATATAAATAAAATAAATCTTAAAAAAAAAAAAAGATGGCATCATATTATACTTAGTTGTACAATTTGCTTTTCTCATGGAAAAATATATCTCAAACATATTTCTATGCCAGTAACAGCCCTGATCTTTTCCTGGCTGTGTAGTATTCCACTGTATGTATATTCTCTAATTTCCTAAACCATATCCCCACTGATGGGCCTGTGGGTTGGTTATTTTGGTTTTTGTTTTTTCCAACACTAGAAACAGTACTTCTGTGAAAATGCTGCTACACAGACCTGTGCACCTTTGACCTTGTGAGGGAATGTTTCTGAAAGTGAAAATTCTAGGTCAAATAGGATAAATACCTACAATTAAAGAATGCCATATTGTATGCCAAAAATGCTGCACAAATTTAAATTCCTTCAGATATCGTATGAAAATGCTCATTTCCTCACATCTTTGCCCACACTAGCTATTACCACTTTTCCATCTTTGCCAGAATGACTGATGAAAAATAACATGACATACATTAAGGGCAGGTACACCATCTTTTCCGTACAGGATATATCCTACCTTGGGTACCTCAGATTTTTTGAGCACCTGGCATTCAATAAATGAGGTATGAACAGAAAATGTTTGCCTGTCAATATAAAACAAACATTGAAAAATGGATGCACACTAATTGGGAAAATACGTGGACAGACATCACTGATAAAATGCAGAAAGCACTGATTGACTACGATGATTTTTGCTACTTGCTCAAAGGAGATAGACATATCCGCAAGTGGAAATAGAAGTCATTGATCATTACAAGGAAACATGGGTTTTGGCTAGAAATTAAAAATGCGAATGAAGACAAGCTTTAAGGTATCATTACAAACCTATTAAACTGGGGAAAAAATTAAATTGGTCAAATGCAATGGTTGGGTTGGGGAATCCCCTGAACATACACATGCTTCGCAGGTTTATAATTAGGTTCAATGTTTTTGAAACTCAGAAAGGCTCTGTGAATAATGAGTTGAAAAGCTGTTAATATCTTTGATCCTATAATTATCCCCAAGGAAATACGCCCAAAGGGTGGGGGGAGTAATTGTATTTAAATGTTCACAGCCTTGGAAGTCCAGAGTACTAACCAGTATGCTGCCAGGCCCTGTGCGTGGGTGAGCCACCAGGCCCCATAAGCGATGCAGCAAGCTGATGACATAACAGGAGAGTGACACAAGGTAGAGCCAAGATGAGACGCCCCAAAAAACCAGGAACTAAGGTGGCACAGGCGGTGGTAGGACATCTCTCTCCCACATCGGAGGTTCCGAGGATCGAATCCCAGTGAAGACAGGAGGAGAAGGATGAGAAGAGAGGGGAGGAAATTGGCACAGAGAGTGAAAATCCAGCAAATGGACACAGAAACAGCAAAAATGGAGAGGGGGGTAAAAATGGATAAAAGTAAATAAATAAATAAATAAATCCTTAAAACGTACAGGGGAGGAAGATTCAGACTATAGTTAGTAGTAGTACTTTGACAATGCTCCTTCATGATTTGTTAACAAATGTTTCACAACAATGCAAAGTGTTTGTGGTGGGGTGATGTGTGGGAGCCCTGCATGATGTTAGGCATGTTTGTTTTGTAAGATCACGATGTTTACTGAACACTTATAATTTATGTATGTCCATGTATGAATACTATACTTCAATAAATCGTTTAAAAATTAAAATTAAAATTAAAAAAATAAATGTACACAGCAGTGCATTTCGTAAGAGCAAAAATTGGAAACAACTCAAATCCCATATAATAGAGCAACAGCTAAACATGTACCTACCCTGAAGGAATATGTCATCACAATGAAAAACGTGTCAAACCTCAGACAATATGGTTACAAACTAGGGTTGAGTGAAAAAAAGGCAGGATATAAAATAATCTTTGCCTATGGACAAGAAACACATGTATACAATAACAAAGATAATATGACAGCAGGTATTTAAATAGAATGTAAACACCTTTCATTATCCCTTCCCTCCCCGTTTCCTTTCCTCTTTCCCTTGCCCCTCCTTCTCCCTCTTCGTCTCCTTTCCTCCCCCTCTTCCCTCCCTCCTCCTCTCTCCCTTCCTCTCTCCTTCCCTCCTGACCTTGACTATGTCATTTAACCTGTGTTCATCTGTGTATCTTCCTGAATACGAGAGGAACAACTGAGTTAGCAGCTAGAATTAGACGAGATAAAAGTTCCTGAAAAAGAACTTTTTAGGAGTAATGTTTCCAAAACTTGTTGAGCTGCCTTTTTCTGTTCTTTTATTTTTGTGAATTTGAAATAAAGTTGATAGTAAAAATATAATACATTTTCCT
>JAQZBX010089419.1:0-12636 GCA_029593785.1 Cabassous unicinctus
CATGTTGCCATATGCTTTACGACTTCATTTCTTCTTACAGCTGCATAATATTCCATCATGTGAATAGACCACAGTTTGTTTATCCATTCATCTGTTGATGGACACCTGGGTTGCTTCCAACTTTTGGCAATGGTGAATAATGTTGCTATGAACATCGGTGTGCAGATGTCTGTTCTTGTCACTGTTCTCAGTTCTTCTGAGTATATACCCAGTAGTGGTATTGCAGGGTCACGTGGCAAGTCTATATTCAACTTCTTTAGGAACTGCCAACAGTCCTCCCTAGTGGTTGTACCATTTTGCATTCCCACCAACAGTGAAGAAGTGTTCCTATCTCTCCACATCCTCTCCAACACTTGTAGTTCTCTGTCTTTTTAATAGTGGCCATTCTGATAGGTGTAAAATGATATCTCATTGTAGTTTTGATTTGCATTTCCCTAATCATGAGTGATGTTAAGCATTTCTTCATGTGTTTTTTTGACCACTGTAGCTTTGTAATATGTTTCAAGGTCAGGTAGTGAAATTCCTCCCACATTGCTCTTTGGCTGGGGCTTTTTATAAGAAAGTCAACACTTGCCTTGATATTTAAATCTTCTTTTGAGGGAATGATCAAAGCAAAAAAAAATAATTAATTGTGAAGTACAATAAAATTATGTTGAGCAAAGCAAGCCAGACACAAAAGGACAGATACTGTATGACTGCATTGCTATGAACCAAATATATTGTGTAACATATTGTTTGATTTAAAAAAATTATATGTATACAGTATATTTAATTGAGAAATGTATATATTTATTCATCTGTGTTTACTTTTCAGTTGTTAATTGTTTATATTTTCAATTATTAAAAGTATGAAATAAAGTTAAAAATTTCATAATAGCAATGGTATAAGCGTTGATAAAGGCTAACTAATTTGTTTTTTTCTTACATCTATAAAGTGGTGAAATTAATAGTACAAATAAATGTAAAGTTCATTGGAGAAGCAACTCTTTGCAAATGGAATAAAATGAGGACTTCATGAAGAAGATGCATGAACTGACATAAAAGAGAAATGAAATGCTAAAGGCAAAATTCATGGAAAAATGTGAGAAATAAATATAGCTAAAATGAATAATAAAAAGTCAATAACCCTAATAATAGTCAATACTACGTTACAATTGATGTTTACGTACTACAGAATTAATTCTTTGTTTATATTCAATGGCCACGTGATCTATGTGCGTGTCTTTCTTACTTGACCCAGAGCTGAATTGTCTCTCTTTCCAAATTCCATACATATGGAATGAAGTAATACACTCATATAATACTCTACTAGTATTTTGATCCTTTTTAGCCAGGAGCACTAGTACCAACACATATATTAACTACTACATTTACTACTGCAAGTGTCCTATTACCACCAGGACATTATAATTTTTAATGTTTATTTAGCCATCTTAAAATATCGTATGTATAGTAATCCATTCAAACTATTATTTATGTTTGGAAATAATAAAATACATAGTATAGTAATCTCCAATTTACAGTATCAAGTTGTGGACTCATTCTTAGTAAGACTGAGATTTCTCATCATTGGAAATCTCATCATTGCAATGATTCTCAAACATTCCATTACTTACACCTCATCCTCTTAAGGAATTCCTGGCACCTGGATAAGGTGTCCTTCAGTGCATCTTTCATGGATTCATTCCATAGACTGAAGATGAAAGGATTCAGGAGAAGTGTGATGACACTGGAGAGGATAAAGAGAATCCTGTTGAGATGGAGGCTGCTCTTCTGTGAGGGGTGGACATCAACAAAGACGGAGATTCCATAGCCCATGGAGACCACAGTGAAGTGAGAGGCACAAGTGGCAAAGGCTTTGCATTGTCCTTGTCCTGAGGGTATCTTCAGAATGGTGGAGATGATATAAACATAGGAGACCACTGTGAGTGAGAGGGAGCTGATAAGCAGGACAAGGGAACTGAGGAAATCCATGAACTCAATGGCACATATGTCAGCACAGGCCAAATGGAGGAGGGGAGCACTGTCACAGAAAAAAAGGATCAGTTTCATTGGGGCCACAATATGGCAGTGCTACTTTAAGGATGGTGGATGGTAAGATGAGGTAAAAATCACCAACCCAGGAGAGGATGACAAGATGGACACAGAGTAAGTTAGTAATAATTGTACGGTACTGAAGGGGACTGCAGATGTCACATAGCAGTCATAGGACATGACAGCAAAAAGGATTAACTCAGTGCATCCAGAGAGGAAGTAGAAATAGGACTGGGTGAAGCATTCACTAAATGAGATTCTATTCCTTTCTGACAAGAATTGTGCCAGCATCTTGGGAACAGCACAGGCTGTGGTTAATATTTCACTGAAAGAGAGGTTACTGAGGAAGAAATACATGGGTGAGTGGATCCTGTAATCCACAAAGATCAGTGTAATGATGAGGGTGTTTCCAAGGACAGTCACCAAATTAGCCAATAAAAAAATCAAGAATAAGATGCCCTTTAGTGCTCCAGTGGTAGGTATCCCAATAAGAACAACCTCTGTCAACATGGTCCAATTCTCTCACTCCATGCTGCGTAAGGAATCTCTTCTCTTAAGAGAACCAAGAAAGAGAAAGAAGCATGATTCATCATTCATTGAAACAGAATTTTCTAAGATAAAGGAAGTTGGGAAATTTAATTCCTTCTAGTTCAAACAAGTTACATGATTGAAAAATATAATATGGTCATATTTAATTTTTCTTATAACTTCCAGACAAGAATATATGAAAATCAATGTTTTCAATAATGATATGTAAAAATAAATTTACCTTACAGATATTTTAGCACACACATCCTTACTTTTATCCCAAATGTAAAAAGGCTGTAAGTGCAATATACTTATTTTCATACACACAAACATACACACACATAGATATACAGATATACATACATATATGTGTAAGATTTTGGTTAGGGTGGAATGAAAGCAATGAATATATTTTTATTAATTAAAATATTATTAAATATTAAATATTATTTAATATTTAATATTATTTAAATATTATTTAATTTTGTAATTGATAATACTTTCAAATGAACTGACCTGCATTAAATATTTCAGATATTATCCAGTTAACACAAGGCCTCAATTAAATCCACCAGGCTCAGATTAATTGTGTCTTGCAGATATATGTCCATGTTTAACTATTTAGAGTGAAAACCTACTGCAAAAAATGCTGGCTGCTGGAATGTAGAAATCAAATACACTTTTCATCTTTTAGATACTGGAATTTGTCCCCTGTACAGAATTTAAGCTTCACTAATATTTTTTAAAGTTTTTATTGTAGTCAATGTAGGTTAATCTATTATCATAGAACTTTAAATGACAAATGAATAAAAAGCTAAAGGAACAGATATGAAGTGTATTAAACTTTAAATAATTAGTGGTTTTTCAGAACAAATTCTAGAACAACCTACTAGCATTTTATTGATGCTTGAAATGTCTTCATAACTGTTTTTAGGTACATCAGGCATTAGTTTCTAGCCTTGGCCAGAAATGTCTGTGGCAACACTTCTCTACATATAAATTAATGCAAGAATTTTTCTCACTTTATGTAATTTAAATAAATTGGTAAAGTACATAGAGCAAACTCCAAAGTTGAAGGTGATGTTAATAGATTTGTCATTTTAAATGAAAATTTTAAAAGCAGAATGTGATTTTAATAGGCAGGAAAACATCAAAAGAGATCCTCAAGCCAAAGACAGTAAAAGAAAATCATTAAGAAAGTTTCTGAAAAATAAAGGAAACAATAGTAAGAACAAATAATTTCCAGAATAATGAATCACACAATTAAAAGCCAATATATCAAAAATATTTGAAAAAAAATAACAGTTAACTATAACTTTCAGAATGAAATAATAACAAAATTTTATTTTATGCAATTTGCATGAAACATATGTAAATATAATGTATCAAAAAGTAAAAAAAGCATTGTTGTATATGTCATGGGATTTTATAAAAATATATAAGAAGAAAAATAGATGTTGCAATAGAAATAATAGACACATTAGAAACTGAGACAAAAGTGAAGACAGAGGTTAAATGTATACTGTTGTATAATAAATTTCAGAAGATATCTTAAGTGTAGGTATTGAATAATAAATTTCAGAAGACAAAGAGGTTAAGCATGTATTATTGAATAATAAATTTCCAGTAAACATAAAAATATCTGTGAATTTATGAGATAAGTGGGATTATATCATGCTTGTCAAGGAAGATAATAAAACACAGGGTGTAATAGTTAATAATGAAATAAAATAATTTGACATACTCTATTTTTAATGATCAATAGAGCATAAAGTGAACAGCATTAAGGACAACATTAATATTATAAGTGAACTATAGCATTTCTACTCAAATTATGGAAATATATGGAATACTAAAGGTGAATATATATAGAGAAAGATTCTATTCCTGAATTTGAAATCAATATCTCAAAATTCAAATTTATGCAAAATATATTTGTATATATAACATAATTGCAATCAAGCATCAGTATGATTTTCATTTTTGAAATAGATCAAAGTAAATAAAATGAAATTCTGTAGAATAACTAATAGAATTTTAAAATCTATCAGCTTTGATATCATACTATTAAACTACAGCAACTTAGGAGAAATATTCAAAAATTATAAGGATGTTTTTAATATTTCATTTTATTTTTTATGGAAACTGAAAGAAGCAATGGTTCAACTTACAGAAAATGAGGGCTTTGCCTAAAGAATCTGGATTAGGAGACTGTGACTATGGAGGTAATATAAGAATATGCAAAATGAAAAAGAGATCAGGCTCTCAAATATTGGTATGCTCTCAAATGTGTTACAACCAAAATACTGAGTGGTGTTACTCAGGAGTTCAGCAAGGGGGATGAAGAGAGAGATAAGTTAGAGTTAGATAGAGCTAGAGCTAGAGTGGAGAGAGAGGGAGGGAGGGGAGAGAGAGAGGGAAAATGAGAGAGAGAGATACATTGATTATTCATGGAAGAAACAGAATAAAAACTGTAGGTAAAATGCCTTTGAATGATGGTTAAAGACATGATAAGGAATAATGATTACTCGAGAAACCAATGTGCTGATGTCATGAAGCAAAATTTTCTAAGAGTCTGTGTTATTAAATTAACATAATTTCCTTATGGCTTATTTAAAATAAATATTTAAATAAATCTATTAAATTGGACAAAACTATGCCTAGTATCTATCCTTTAAATAATTCTCAGACACATGGGTCAAGGCCATCTTTTGTTCAGGCCTAACATCTAAGCATAATTTAGTAAATATTCCCTATAAGTTTCATGCCTCATTTTCTAGGACATTCAACTTTTTCCTTAACAATCCCAAACCTTGCTTGACAACACGTCTTCCATGCCCAGTGTAAGGTCTCTCACTGAGGAAAAAGAAGAGATTGTGATGACTTTGACCCATTTTTCTTTCCTTTGGAATCAGGCTTCAGAGCTGAGATGATGGGGTTTGCACAGGAGCTGTGGAGCCCAGAACCCTTTGTAGGTTGGACGTCTGTCAAATTACCACAGGAAATTTCCGCAGCACATACTTAGAAGAAAGTCTCACTGAGACTAGCAAGAATTTAAAATCAGGCCAAAACCCCTCAGGGACAACTTTACTAGAGGAATAAATGCAAACTGGTTTTTCTCACTCTTCAAAAGTTTTTTGTAGACTCATTCATGACTCTATTCCATAGAGATACAAATACATGTTAAAAAAAACCTTTATTTCCCAGGAGGCTTTTTAAAAACACTTGGCCAAGGAATTTCAGATAATGTGAACAACATTTTTCTGACCTCTCTATACAGCCACAGAGAAAATTCATGAACATTAAAATATGTGTGTATGTATGTGCAATCTATAATGATGGAGGGCCTAAGAGTGTATCCCATTCCTGTCCTTCCTCCTCAAAAATTTCCCAATATTATGCTAGTGTCTCCATTGCACTTTGGGACATTCTTAATATTATATCAATTGTTTCTTTTCCTCTTAATAAATGTCTATATATGATTTCAGTTCCTTCAAGTTTCATCAGATGTTTCCCCATATTATTTCATAGCAACCATTTTTGTAAGATATTTGTGAATATGCTTTTAGTTCAGTTTCCCAATAAAACACCAGTACTCCCATTCATCTCACAATGCCCAATATTATGCCAGTGCTCACTTTCTTTGTCTAGAGTTCCCCTCATCTTATACTATTGTCTTCATTCATCATCAGTAGTTTCTGAATATAACTGTAGTGCTTCCATTTCTTATTGGAATTTTCACATGATATTTCATTATCAGAAATTCCTCTTTATAATACAGTTACATGAATTCCCATTGGAAATTTCTCATTATTATATATATGGCATTATTGTTCAACATGTTTTCCAGTATTTTACCACTGCCTCCTTGATCAACTGAAGTTCTCCATATGATATCAGTATCCATATTCCTCTTCAGATAGTTCTTAATATTATATCAGTGACCTCTTTCACATCAGAATCTTTCCCTTAATACTCTAGGAATATTGCCAATATTATACAGAAACTCCCATTCTTTGCCAAATTTTCTCCATATTATACCTGTTCTGTTTGTCTGCATCAAAACTATGTTATTTTTGGGATATTGGAATTGTCCTGAATGATATCACAGTGATGGATACATGCCATTATATATCTTGTCATAACTTACAAAAATGCAGGTGAAAGAGTTTAAACTATAATGTAAACTATAATCCACACCTAGTTGCAATGGTCCAATATGTGTTCAGCAATTGTAACAAATGTACCACACTAATGAAGGAAGTTATTAATGTGGGAAAGTGTCGGAGGCGTAGGGAGTGGGGTATATGGGAATCTCCTACACTTTTTATGTAACACTTATGTAATCTAAGTATCTTTTTAAAAAAAGAAAATAAAGGACTCATCCTGCTTTAAAAAAAATGCCTTATTTTCTGAACCCCCAATCCCAGTCAGAATTATACAATTATCACACCTTTACATCTGTTTCTCACCAGAAGTTTTGTCATATATACCATTTCCCAGATACTCCTTATATGTTTCTCCACATTAAGGCAGTCAACCATTCATTGATAGAGGATTCCAAATATTATATTGGTGCCCCCATTTCCTTAAGATTCTGTCCACATGATACAAGTGTGATTATTCATCTACAGAAGCTTCATCTGTTTCTTCATGATCATGATCGTAAGAATTTTCTCATATTTTACCAGTATCCCCATTTCTTTGGGAAACTTCTTATTGGAAATTTCCCATTACTACATGAATGTCCCCATTCCTCATCAGATGTTTCTCTATTTGTTAACAGTTCCATATTCCTCTTCAAAACTTGTCCAACATCACTGCTCCCATTCTACTTCAAATTTTCCCAATATTATACCAGTGCACCCATTCATCAATATATTTATTCATATGATACCAGTGAATACATTCTCACTGAAAGTTTTAACAAATGGTATCAGAGCCCACATTCCTAATAAAAGTTTTCTGTTATAAAAGGAAACTTTCGTTCATCAGAATTTTACCAATATTACACCAGATTGTCCAATCTTTCTATCAATTTTTCTCTTCAAATAATTGCCATATTTTCATTAGATGTTTTTCAATGTTGTGACAGTCTCTATCCTTAATAAGTTTTTCCATAAGGTTGTAAGATAACTGTGATCTTATTTCAGTGTAACCATTATTTTCAGGTGATTTGCCATATTATACTTTTGTCTGATATGGAAATTTCTTAATATTATTTCAGTGACCTGATTCATCATAAGGAGTTTCCCTGTATTATATCAGTATCTCAATTCATCACTGGAAATTTTGCAGTATTATATGTCTTCCTTCTTTATTAGAAATTTCAGAATATTCCTCATTATGTTACCAGTATCACCATTCGTCTTCAGAAGTTTCCTCATAACAGTGCCTGTGTTCCTCATAGAATTTTCCCAAAATTACCATCCCTCCCCATTCCATTCCTCATATCCCATTTCCCATCAGACGTTTTTCATCAGAATTTTCCCAATATTCATCATGAATTACCAAATATTAATATGCGCCTCCTATCTTCATGTAATCTGTTCTATTATTGTGCTAGTGTCCCCCAGTTTTCACAAGAATTACCCAACATTATACCAGTGCTCTCATGTCTTATTAAAATTGCCCAAGATTATATCAATTCTGCCATTTATTTTGTGAGGATTCACTATATTATATCAGTACTCTAAACCCTCATCATGATTTTACTAAAATTATGTTAATGCCTTCCTTCCTCTTCAGAATTTCATCAATATTATACAATTATCTCATCATTAGTAGTTTCTCCTGTAAGTAATGGTGTTCCATTCATTTTCAAAAGCCCCAATATTTATATCAGGTATTCAAATCCTGTTTTTCAGTTCTTTTATTTTTGTGAATTTGAAATAAGCTTGTTTATTAAAAAATCAAATCCTCATTATATTTTCAAATTACACAAAATCATAAATTGTTGATAAAAGGTTTGACTCTATTATAACACTGTGACTATTGCTTATTTGAAAATACATGGATATTCACACAATAACTTAGAGAATATTCAATTCCATCCTGGAGAGCTCTGCCACGTTTCCTAATGGAGCAGGAACAGTCTCCCAAGTGCAAGGGTAATGACTGGCGAAGGAGGATGGTCCATTGATGGACCCTTGTAATTGACAACTATGCTTGTGAGCCTTTGTTCTTGAAATTGAAACTTAGCTTAGCATTGTGAGGTGCCTAAGAGCTGCCTCCTCGTGCCTCCTTGGTGCTCAAATATGACCTCTCTCTAAGCCAAACTCAGCATGTGAATGCATTACCTTCCCACCAGCATGGGACATGACTCCTGAGGAGGAGCCTCTCTGGCACTGAGGGATTACTACCAAGCACCAACTACCAATGCAATTGGAAAAAGACCTCAAAAAAAGTGGAACAAGTAAAGACATATGAGTTTATATGGCTAAGAGACTTCAAAGTGAGTCAGGAGGTCATCCCAGTGGTAACACTTATGGACATTTCAGCAGGATCTCATAGACTGCCAAAATGGATGCTACTATAAATAGTGGGGCTCCTGGGGGCTCTGAAGACACCCAGGTCCTATGGTCAGGGCAGTTAGCTCTGGAGTTTGGTGCCTTGACAGTGGGTCTTACTTTGGAGTTTGTGCTCCTAAGAGTGACAGAATTGGACTCAATTAAGGCTTCCCTACATATGGCTCATCTGTCCCTTCTATTTAAAACTATACTTGGTGCTGGAGTTTGGAGGTATACATCCAAGAGACTGGAATCTTTGGGCTGTCCATCTGCCAGCTGGGCCCTGAGCCTCAGTGTAGTTGCAATGCCTACTTTCAAGTTCATCAGACTCACCCAGGAAAACTAACAAGGAGGTGAGGATTGACAATCACCATACCAATGGACCTCACCATCCCAGAATCCTCAGGATTGAGGAATGAACTGTGGACTAGAGTGGACTTACTGGTATTCAACTATAGACTTATTGTATAGACTTATTGTGATTCTAGCAATGGAAGTAATTACAACATTGCTGTGGAGGCAGTGACCAGTGGAGGCTCTGGGGGCAGGGAGAGGGAAAAACAGGTGCAATATGGGGGCTGTTTCAGGACATATGAATCATCCTGAATGACATTGCAATGACAGATATAGGCCATTTTATATCTTCCCATAATCTGCAGAGTTGTGTGGGAGAGAGTATAAACTACAATGTGAACTATGGTCCATGCTCAGTGGCAATGCCCCAGGATGCATTTATCAATTGCAATGAATGTGCCACACTAATGAAGGATGCTGTTTATGTAGGAGAGTATGGGAGGTGTGGGGAGTGAGGTATATGGGAATCCCTATATTTTTGTGTGTAACATTTAGGTAATCTAAGTATCTTTTTAAAAATAAAAAAAATTTTTTTAAAGAAAATCACTATAACAGTGCTCATATTCCTTCTCAGAAATTTGCTAATATTATACTTGTGCTCTCATTCCCCTTTGGAAATTTCCCAATATTTTTCATTCTTCTTATCCCTCATCCAAAAATTATGAATATTACATCAGTAACCTGAATCCTCATCAGAAATATCTACCTATTATATAAATGTACACTTTCCTTTCAGGAATGTTCTCAATATTAAACTACTGAACCTATTCTTAATTGGGAGATTTTCAATATTTTACCAGTACAACTTTCCCATGAAAATATGACCACTATTATACCCAGATCTCCGTTCCTCCCTGGATAGTTTCCAGTCCATCTTCCCTCATAGAATTGTCCTAATATTATATTGGTTATGCTTTCCTAGAAGATTTCTCATAACAGTACCACAATTCTTCATTTATAGTTTCTAAATATTGTACATTCATTCCTCTACACAATTTTATAGTCTTATTCAATTATTCCCATTCCACATTATGTCTTTATTATACCAGTGATTCTACTAAACTTCAGAATTTCTCTCAATTATGTCAGGGTCTCCATTTCTCATCAGAAGTTTTCCCATATTGTACTAAGGCCCACATTCCTCATTGTAAATACGCTGGATGGGGCCATAAGCTATGTGGCCAACAACATATAAGTCATTAAATAGTGACAAGGCAATTGGAGTCAAATATAATTCCAGTGTTCTAAATAGCATGCATGAATTGAATATTTTTGAATAATTGAGAAGATATGTATTTATGTTGGCATGTGGTTTTCTGCTTACAAGTTCATCTATGTCTAGTACCCTGCCTTTTAATTTTTTATAATGTTACCATAGATAGACCTCTAAACATTAGACATTCTTTCAAATCAGTAAATAAGTTAAACTTCACAAGTAACATATACATTTAACAAATTTCACCCCATTATTAATATTTGTACTCTTATGAGATTTTGCTCATTAAAAGTTTGAGTCCCAGTAACAAATCCCTAGAAACTTCCCAGAGTTTGCAGATGAACAATAGGAAATTTATTCTTACTTCAGACTTTTATTTTTAACAGATCACTTGTGGTTCACTGAGATGCATTCTCCATTTTGTATAGAAAACTCAATAGCCAGGAACTACCAAGCATAAGCACTAAAAATGCACATACACACAGGCAAAGACACATGTTGTTACATTTCAATAATAATACAGCTAAAATATAGAAGTAATGCTGCAGATGTAATTATTATGCTCAATGACTGTGACTGAGGTCCCCAGGATCACATTTCTGATTTTTATGTATTGCTAGAAGGACTTATAGAGCTCAGAAATACTGTTATACTCATAGCCATGGTTTATTACAGTGAAAGGATAAAGCTCAAGTTTAGTAATGGCAAAAGGTGCATGGGATGAAGTCCAGAAAAAAAGAAGTTGCAGGTTGTCAGTTTTCCTCTCCTAGTGCAGTTCCATGGATGAATTTAATTTATCCAGCAAAAATCTTAAATATCAATGCATCAAAGTGGTGTCAGTCAGGGAAGCTCACATGAAACTTGGTGTCCAATAATTTTACTGGGGATTAATCAGATAGTTAAGTAGCACCAATATGACTTACCTCAGATATTCATACTCCAATTCCTACAACCCCAAGGTCAAACTGATATGGTGTGATCAAAAGCCCCAGGAAAATGAAAAATCATGAATTCACAACAATTACTTTGCTGTTATAAACTATATGGAGTGGCCCAAGTTCTCAGGTATACAAATCACTCTTATTGTACAGGATATGCCAAAGGCTCAGAGGATATCTCCCATTAGCCTGTCAACAGCCAATTCTGAAGACCTTTGGAATGTGCAGAGCTTGGGTAAACTAAGCCGTCTGAGTTAGCCCATTACTGCACTGTCCAGCCCCCTGGCCCTTAGCCTAGGTTCTCTTAGAGCAAAATGATCATATTTTTCTCAGCATCTGCATTTACTATGCCATATATATAACATATACAGAAATAATATCAATATGAATAAGCTTAACAACATTTGGAGGATTCAGGGTGGGGTAGGGATACATTTAAAGAAGCAACTAACCCATCATGTAAAACCAATACATACATGGTCACATTCTTGTATTACTTTGGTTATTCATTTTTCACTTTGACCTATAACTATTTGTATCTTGTAATAAACCATGGAGAACTATTTAGTATAGAAATTAGCTAATTATTAAGTAAATCCAGTTCTTCCTTAAGCAAGACAATTTTTATCAAGTGTTAATCCTGAAAAAGTTTAACTCAATCTCCTAATTCATTTGATCATTAGTATTAGTGTTACCATATGACATTTTTTGTATAAGACTTTTTCTTTTCTAGAGAATTTGTGTGTTTACAGAAAAATCATGCAAAAATACAGGATTCTTACATACCACCCTATTATTAATACATTGAGTTGCTGTGAAAAATTTAGTACAGTTGATGACACATCTTTAGAATTGTACTATCAACTACAGTTCACGGTTGAACATAGGGTTCACTGTGTAGTGTAGTTCTATGTATTATTTTTAAAATGTTTATTCTGTTTATATAAAATCTAATGTTTCCCATTTTAATCACATTCATATATATATATATATATACACACACACACATATATTTGATACAGTTAATAACATTCACACTGTTGTGCACTCCTCACCC
>JAQZBX010089420.1:0-12633 GCA_029593785.1 Cabassous unicinctus
TGTTTACCATGTGTGAGGCCCCGGGTTCACTTCCCGGGGCCTCCTTGTGAGGGCAGGCCAGCACGCGCGGGCGTGAGGGGCTGATGCAGCGGGACCTCACAGCAAGGGGAAGATAAGCAGACACGGAGAAGACACACAGCAAATGGACACAGCAAACACAAGCAGCAAGGGGGGCATAAATAAATAAATAAATAAATCTTAAAAAAAAAAAAGTGTAGGGCAAAGGATCAAAGGGATGCTTTGGTATGAGCAAGGTGGGTCTCTCAGAGGTGTTCATGAAGTTTAACGACATTGGAAGTTCTGGATCCATTTTGAAAGTTCTAGACATTAGCATGCAGTCAATAACTTGTACCACCTTCCTGGGCCTCTGGCATTCCATATTCCTTCTCTCCTAGTCTCCCTGGGTGCACACACTAATGGTTTACTTGGACCTCTGCCTCATCTGTCTTCTTTTGCACTTCAGCCTGGAAAGTATACACACAGAATAAATCTGAGTTCCGTCTTTCCCTCCAACCTCAGAAGACATGTACATACAATACATGGGTGGTAAAATTGTTACACTGTCAATACTATTCAGTCCCTGGCTCTGGCAGGTCAGTGCTCTTAATTTTCACCTAAAGTTCATCTAGACCTCCAAACCAAATGTTCCTCCCAAGTTTTGTGGAAGGCGGTGCTGCACTTCCCTCCTCCTGTGCTAGTAAAGTCTTAATCTACCTGCACATTTGCTGCTTCCTCCACTGGCAACTGATCATAACAGAGGTGGAGAATAAAATGAGATCAGTATTTTCAGTCACAGGTTTAGGCAGGGATATCATGAGTAGTCACTTGACCAAATATGAATGCTTAGTTGCAGAAATCACATCAATAATTTGAGCCCCCTTCCACCCCACCTGGTAGCCAGTATGTGGTCTTCTACCCTTTCCCTCTCCCCAAAGCACTCCCCTACCACCTCCTCTGCTGCTGCCTTCTCTCTCAGTAGCTCTTGGGTACCCCTGAAAACCCAGTGGCTTGGGAACCATGGCGGACTTCCCCTGTCTTCTTAGTCTCCTTTTACTTGGAAATCCCTACCACCCAGCTTGCTATTCCAGACCACACACCTTGGCTCTCATGGTGCGGAGGTTTCTACCAAAAAAGAGAAAAAGGAAACAGTTAGTTTGCTAGGAAGATGATAAGCTCAGAGACCAGATGTTTGTAGATTTATGATTTCTTTTTAAACATACTTTTAAAAAGTATGCAAGGTGATCTTTTAAATTGGTTGATGTTAGTAAAGGAAAATGAAATGCTGCTATAAATGTTTTCAACATTTACATTTTTACTTAGTAATGCTTTTATAGTCAACATGATAGCATCAGTAAAGTAAGGTACTTATTTCTTTGTTCCACTGAAGGGAAAAAAAATACCATCTTTAATGACTGAGTCAGCCACAGCCCTAGCTCATATTTCTCTGTTCCTACTTCAGCAGTTCCTCTGTGTATTAACATTATAATGTTAAAAAGTAGTATGTAACATGAAAAGTTTAAATTTGTCTATTTCTTCTTAAAATATCATGTAATATTTTCTACTGTTTATAAAAAGAGCTAAGCCTCAAGTATCAGGCACTGACATTTTCCATACATGTGTTGTGGAACCATACTGCCTGGGTTTGAATCTTGGGAAAGCTACTTAGTCTTTCTGTGCATTGTTTTTTCA
Source organism: Cabassous unicinctus (assembly GCA_029593785.1). Taxonomy (NCBI): domain Eukaryota; kingdom Metazoa; phylum Chordata; class Mammalia; order Cingulata; family Chlamyphoridae; genus Cabassous; species Cabassous unicinctus. The sequence goes on from JAQZBX010089420.1 coordinate 1,690, forward strand.
TCTATTAAATGAGTAAAATAATTTAACAACTTCACAGGATTGAATTGTTAAATGAAATGCGCTTAGAACAGTGCCCAATACATAATACATAGAAGTCTAATGACTTTGTAAATAAATGAATAAAAAACTGTTAGACAAATGCTGTCATTAAAATAGCTATTTTATCACATTAATGTATATTATATTAATGTTATAATGTTAACATATTGTATTGTTGAACGTATATCCAAGGACAGTTTTTCATTCATTTACTATCCATTCACTAAGTATTTATTGATCAACTTATTGTGGGGGAGGTTGTACTGATGAGCAGGATAAGCATGGTTCTTGCATGCTTTCACAGGCAAGCCTCAGGGACTGACATTTATAAAATAGTCTTGCAACTAATTACTTATTTAATTACAGTGATTATTTGTGCTTCATATTCATGGCATAGGATTATTTGTGAGCATAGTGTAGGGGGAACTGACCTAAGGTGAAAACTGAAGGATGTTAGCTAGTTAAATATGCTTGGTGTAGCTAGGGAATGAGAATGTTTCCAGTAGAAGTAACATTACATTGGAAGATTCATGATGTAGCCGAGGAATAACAATGGAGAAAGAGACTGAAGAGGCTGGCTAGGAGATATTAGGGTCATACACAGGTAAATTAGGTCTTGGTCTTTAATCTCAGAGCAGTGGGCAGCTTTGAAGCATTTACTGCAGTGAAGGACTTGCTAAGCCTTTTCCACCTGCAATGTGGAAAATGGAATTGGTGTAGCCAAGTTTGTAGGAAGGGAGTGGGAATGGTTGAAAGAGGTATTGATGGGCTAGGATGGAGGATATATTATTGTGCCAAAGGGTTGCTGATGCAAAGTACCAGAAACCTGTTGGCTTTTATAAAGGGTATTTATTTGGGGTAAAAGCTAACAGTTACAAGACCCTAAAGAGTCCAGTTCAAGGTTTCTTTCTCACCAAAGTAGTTGCTATGTGTTGAAGCAAGATGGTTGCTGATCTCTGCCTGGTCTCTCTTTCCTGCGCTTCCTCTTCCTCTTGAGGCTTTGTGGGCCCAGCTTTTCCCCAATCTCAGATGTAGGCTGTCATAGGGCTTGTCTCTCAGGGCTTCCTCTCTCCCTTGGCATAGGACTTGTGTCTTTCCGGGCTTTCTGTATCAGATGCAGACTATCAGGTGAATGGCTCATCTCTTCCTGGGCCCCAGGATCAAAAATGACAGAGCTCTTTCTCTTCCCGAGGGTTTTCTTGAGTGTCTTTATATCAGCTGTCCAAGAGGGCAGGGACTCAACCTGAGTCACGCCTTACTGATGTGGTCGAATCAAAGTCCTGATTTTAACGGGCAATTTAATCAAAGACATCTTAGCTGAACCTAATACAGTCAAAGGGTAGCACACCCAGAGGAATAGATTAGTTAACAACATAATCTTTTTCTTTTTGGGGTTCACAAAAATAATCTCAAGCTATCATAGAGGGGAAGGACCGTCTAGGATTCTTTGGCAGCAGTTATGGGGAGAAATTATTATTTGGGCTAATGGATGGCAATGTGTACCAGTTCTAGACATAACATCATCTGAGTTGATACTGCTATTTTCATTGCTGTTGAAATAACGAGATCTGTTTTCCCTGTAATGTACCCTGATATCTGCTCCCACACTGTCTTCAAGAGCAACATCCTTTTTTCCTGCCTCTCTTGAAGACCCCTGAGCAACAATATGTTCTCTATTCTACTTGATTGTACTGCCATCACCCAGTTGTTTTCTTGCCCCATTACTTTTTTTCTCCTAATTTTCCTTGTAGTTGCCTTTCAGCTATTCCTAGGACAACTATTCTTGAGTCCAGAAGAATATTTGAATGGTTAGAAAATGGGTAAAGAGGTGCTTCACTTGCCAACTGTTGGAGCGAATAATTACAATTATTTGAAGACTAAGAAAAGCCTTCTGATGATATTTTATTGAAAATTTAAGGAAATCTTATTTATTTTTTTCTTATTACCGAAGAAATGCTCTAGTTCATAATTTCCATATCATTTGAGACTCGCTTACTTAGGTTAAAAAAAATTTTTTTTAAAGGAGGTACTGGGGAATGAACCCAGGACCTTGTATATGGGAGGCAGGCACTCACCCATTGAGTTACATCCATTCCCCATATTTAGGTTAAGTTTTACTAATTTTTTTTCCTAAATAATCATTTTATATATACCCACTTTAAAAAAAATTAAAATTTTATTGATACATATTAATAAAGCATACAATTCATTGAAAGTGTACAATCAGTGGTATTTGGTATAATCACATAGTTGTGCATTCATCACTTCAGTCATTATTAGAGGGTTTTCATTATTTCAGTAATAATAATAATAAAAAAGCAAACAAAAAAACAAGAAAATTCTTCACCTTTCATTCTCTCTGTGCTTTCCCTGCTGTAAATAGCTGCTATTCTGGGTATTTTGCACATTTATTTGTTTATTTTTAAGCAATTTTATTTAATTTTTTTGTTCTCTGGTTCTTGAGTGTCAGATCTTAGAAAAATGTAAATTTCCAAGAGGCTGGTTTATGTGATTTCTTTCTCTATTGCTACATCTTGGGAGTTATATATTTTTAATGAGAGAATAATTATTAGTAGGAAGTAAAAGAGAAAGGTGGTTCTGAATGTGTAAGCATTCAGAACTTAAATCACCAACGTAACTTGTAGGGAAATACCTGTGTTTCAGTTATAGCTGAACTATGGTAAAATTGAAGGTAATTGATCACTAAGTTGGGCTTATCTCCACAACACAAGTTCGGTTTCACATTAAAAAATCAATCAATGGGAGCGGATATAGCTCAGTGATTGAACACCTGCTTCCCATGTAAGAGGTCCTGGGTTCAATCCCCACTACCTCCTAAAAAACAAACAAACAAAAAACAATCACTGTAATTTACTCTATTAACAGAATAAAGGAGAAAATTCATATCGTCATTTTAATAAATGCAGAAAAATCCACACCCATTGTTGATAAAAAGAGGACTTTCGTTATCAGATAAAAGTAACTATGAGAAACCTACAGCAATTTTGTCATTTTAAATGGTGAAATATTGAATACTTTCTCCCTAAGATTCGGAGCAAAGCAAGGATGTCCAACCTCACCATTTCTATTCAGCATTGTACTGAAGGGCCTAGCCATTACAGTAAGTCGGGAAAAAGAAATAAAAGGCACAAAGCTCAGAAAGTAATAGGTAAAACTGTCCCTATTTGTATATAACAGGGATTCTTAACCTTTTTTGTTCCATGTACCCCTTTGCCAGTCAGGTGAAAACCATGGACCCCTTACTAAGTCCACACTATACTGTGTATTATTTAATAAATACATCACACCTGCACCAACATGTCCCCACAAGAATAATGTTCTTTTGAATTTCAATTCAAGCTCATGGACACCTTGTTAAGAACCCCTGGTATATAACATGGTTGTTTACACAGAATATATATCTATATGTCTATATTGCTAGATAGATAAAAGTATAGCTGTCAGTAGAAGAGAGATCCCAAAAGTACATTCATACTTGAATGTCCTGCAATTTTGTCAAAGGCATCGAAACAGTACATTGGGGAAAGGAGCCTTAAATATTTGGGAAAAAATGAACCTTGACCCCCATCATACTTAAGTGCTAATTCAAGATGGATGCTAGACCTAAATGAAAAATCTAAAATATGAAGCATTTGGAAGTAAATTATAGGAGAATATCTTTAAACTTGGGAGTAGGGAAAAGTTTCTAATGTCACAGAAACAATACTCATAAAAGAAATAAATTGATGAGTTAGATTTCATTAAAGTTAAAATTTATGCTCATGGATGCATATCATTAATAAGGGGGATAAGTAAACTTCAAATTAGGAGAAAACATTTGCAAAACAAATACTTGAAAAAGGACTGATAGTATATAAACTATATAAAGAACTTGAACACCTCAATAATAAGACAAAACTATCTCAATAAAAAATGGTCCAAACATTTAACAGACTGTTTACAAGGAAAAATATACAAAATGAAAAAAATATCCACATAAAGACTTTTTAGGAGCAGGCACTGATGTTAAAAAGATACGGCCTTGAGACTTTACAATTTTCTTAATGTGTGACCTTGGGCAAGTTACTTATTCTCTGCTTCCTATATCAGTATATTTGGGACGATAAAATTTTCTTATAGGGATATAAAGATTAAGTGACATAATTCATGTAAATATTCCATGAAAATATGCTTTGCATTATCCCTGTGCCTGATAAATAGTATGGACACAGTGAGCAGTAGATGTTTGCTATCATCCTCTTCATTAGCTTGAAATCTTTTAAATTTTAATCAATTAATACACTTATATTAAAAACTTAACAGAAAAATATTTAAGATAGGTTTTTTCCATCTTATATTTGTGACTAAGGATAAATGAAGGAAAGCCATCATTAACTTGGCATTGGGGAAAGGAGACCATGAATATTATTGGTGTATTTTATGGGTCACTGTTCATGCTTCTGCCTCCACTGCAGGAATTTCGTGTTGTGTAGTCAGGTCTTCTCTTGTATGTGATTGACAAGACTCTACCATGTTGCTGCTGCCAAATAATAATTACATTAAATTGTTTCCATATAGTCTGTGGTTTCATAAAGAAATAATTTAAAAGGAAATTGTTGATTGAATATTAAAATACAAAGATTCTGACCTTCAAAATTATAAGTTTACTTTCTTAGAGCTGCTGGTAGATGTCCAGTGTAAAGTAAGAATTCTTTGAAATTAGGTTTCCAATGACCTTTGTAGTGCAATGCCAATAGCTTAATATTATCTTTTGATATGTTATTCATTTTTAAGTATTTAGTAATTTTATATCTCTTTGGTTGTTGGTTACTATATTTCTTACATTTTATTTTTATTAAAATTAGTATTTATATCTGATTAATAAAGTAAGGTGGTATTTTATTTTAGATTAGGGTAATTTGGTATTTTAGATTGGTATTTAAAAATTTTATATTGGTTCTGGGACATTAGAATATGTAACTTACATTGCTTCAGTCAGTAGTTAATTGCTATTTTGCTGTTTTCTGATAACATAGAGAATGGAATGCTATTACATATTTATAGATTTTCTTATTTAAGGCATTTTCTTGTGTTGTGGTTGGCATTTAAAAACTTGGCTGGCTTAAAGAGCCATATAAATATCAAGCCTCTAGATTAAGAACATAGGGTTAATTTACCTGTTTACTTTTAGCTTGATATTCTAAACATGTTAATTAATGGTAATTGTTTTGCACACATGTAAAATTGGAAATTTAAAGTAGTCTTATGTTCTGGCAAATATTATTATATTAACTTCCGCTATTGATTGTATTATTAATTTTATTTTTCTATCTGTGACTGGCTCATAGTATATAACTGTCTTACCTGGCACCCCATTCCAGTAGGTAAACATCCTGACTATGAAATCATTTTTTCTTAAGTTAAATGCAAATTATTAACTATAGTCCATAATTTACATTAATTATAAATTAATTTCCATATTCTTATCACCTTTAACAGTAAGGTGCATTTGTTCTAGTTCATAGAAGAACTTTCCCGTATTTGTTCTAGTAGTTAACAGCAATATTATAATTACTCGCATCAGTGTCAAAGAAAGTACTGTGTTAAGAATAGGGGGTGTATGGAAAAATCCTGCCAATTGTATGGTATAGACCATATTAGTAGACTATAGCCACTGATTATGTTCTCTCATAATCTGTAACAAATGTTCCACAACAATATAAGATATTGGTGGAGGGATTTTATATGGGAATTTTGCCCATTGTCCATGGTTGTTTTGTAAGTTCACAACTTCTCTATATAAAAATATAAAAAATGCAAATTGTTAAACTCTGGTTTTAACTCTAATTACATTTATAGTAACAGGCTGGAGAAGGACTTTTTGTTATCTTAAAAATCTTTTTTGTGCTTATAGATTATTTTAACTTTTCATCTGAATGTATCATATACTTAGAAAGTCAATATCAAATGTTGGGATTTTGTCCTAAGATGGTCTTAATGGGTAAAGATTCTCAGAAGTTCTCTGTGTCCTTCCACTCCCTCTTGATGCAGAAAGATAATGGACTCTTTTTTTTTTTTTCCAGTTTTTAAAAATTTTTTTACCTTTAAAGAAGCTTTAGTTTACATAAATATTACATAAAAAATATAGGAGATTCCCATACACCCCACCCCTCCCCTCTCCCATTTTCCCCCATTAACAACTTTCATTAATGTTGTACATTTGTTACAATTGATGAAACATATTGAAGCATTGCTGCTAACCATGGTCTATAGTTTGCATTTTACTTTACATTTTGCACTGCATAATATTATAGGTTTTGACAAAATGTTTAGTGATCTGTATCCATCATTAGAATGCCATGCAGTACAATTCCAATGTAATGGACTCTTTTTGATGTATATCTTCAGGAATCCTTCTGACTTCCTAGCCATGCTTTCTTTTATGTTAGCTTCATTCTCAGGCAATAATCTATGCCTTTGTTGTGGCATAGATATCTGTTGGCTGCTCTGGGTTGACAAGCTAGAAACAGTGTTGACATTGAACTTCCTTGGCCTAGCTTGAGCCATATGTCCATCCCTGAACAAGTCACTGTTGCCATTGCTAAGGAATATTTGATTGAGTCTAGCTTCTCCTAAAACACAGCCTGAGCTTGGGGGAGAATCAAGGTGCTTTTATCTGAATAAAAGAAGGAGGGGGTGCTGGAAAGGTGAAAAGAGCAAGCAACAATGTTCATGTAGTGATTCAGCTGCTGACTTATTCAGAACTTTTTGTGAGCAAGCTTATAACCACAAACTTTAATGGATATTAATTACATTATCAAGGGATCTTTGAGTAAAGATAAATGTAGCTATCACATAGGAATCTTGGGATTTCCAGTCAGTATGGCTAGTAAGATCATGCTGCTCCCCAATAAAGATGATCTATTAACTATGAAAATGGAAAAGTAAGACATAGGCACATAGATAAAAAATAGAATAGAAAAAGTGAAGTAGTGAGTATGGATTAAAGTGTGGCCCGGTGGACTCTTGTTTGAGAGACAGGCAGTTAGTGATTAAGACTTGGTCCAAGAGGGTATCATTAAAATTGCTCCATGTAAGAAAGGGCTGGTGATTTCTGAGTTAGGTTTGTGTCTTGAAGCCAGGGACCAACTGGGTCATCTTGTTTGTGATATGAGACCTTTAGTAAAGAAAAAAAATGAAAGTGTTATCATCAAATGGGACTTTTATAAAGCTGTTTGTCAAAATGGGAGGACATGTGCACACTCCTGAACAAAAGTCTGCATGAATCTTTTCGCACTGGTAATATCCATTTGCAGACTGGATTTGTAATATACCCAATATAATGCAGGCAGGAATGCCAAAATGCTTTGATAAGATCCATCTGTTTTGGGGTTTAGTGGTGGGTAAGAGAGAAATACTGATCTGCAAGGTGTGATTCGTTAGGCTAGAAATAGTGTATCAGTCAAAATAATGTTAGCTGCCTTAAAATTGCAGTAGTTACAAAGAAATTTATTTCTTGCTCTTATGAAGTCCAGAAGAGGAGAGCCTGTGGTCCACACAATGATATAGGGTTCCAGGCTGACCAAGGCTCTGCCACCTTCAACAGTGTCTTCTGAGTTAATATTGTGCATTCCCTTATAGCTGGCAGACAGGAGAAGAGAGAGAGGGTGTCATAGATTGGAGGTTTTTATTGGATAGGTCTGAAAGTGGGGCATATCATCTTTACTAACAGTCCCTTTGCTAGAACTCAGTCCAATGGCCACACACATGGCAAGGGAGTCTGGGAAATACAGTCTGTGTATTGGTTAGGAATAAACGGAAACAAATTTTGTCAGATAATTAGCCAATGGATATGAGGGTGAGAAGGCGGAAGGCAGGATGAGACATAATAGAGTAGTACCCTTCAGACACTGTTGTAAAACATGGTTTCTGGCTTGGGCAGGCACATGCCAAGGTATAAACACATTGGTGCTTGTTCTCTTTCTAACCTCAGAAAATAAACTCCAGGTATTAATGCGCAGTGTTCTTATATTATCAGGAGTGGCACTTTGAATAGTAGAAGGGAGCATTAGCTCATTTTTCCCATATGTTTCCTTAGTAGTTGGGGAGATTTAATTTCTTATATTCTTCGCTAGTAAGTGTTCTAATAGTGAAATAGGATGATTATTTGGTAAACGCTTTCAGTCAGAGTTGCTTGAGTTATGAAGATGGAGAAATCATCTGGATGTGGTAAAGGTGGATGAGCTTTTCACTTGTATATTGCTTTCTCATTGGACATCAGAGAAGTCCTGTGGGAGCAACTTTAGGGATACCATGATTCTGGAGAGAAATCTTAGGAATGAATCATGTTGTTAAATTTAGTAATTTAATTCAGCCATGTCAGTTGCAGTATAATTTTTTGAAAAGATAAAATAATGAATAGTAAATAATAAAAACAGTCCTAATTCCAGAAAACCAATGGTGAAAGTTGAAAATTTTCTGTCCTCCATCATGTAGCTAGCTCAGACTTCTATTTTGTGTTCTCCTTTATATGTGGAGTTTGGTCGCTGTAGTCATACCTGTTTGCACAGGTTAGGTGCTGAAGCATTTGTAGAGTGAATGTTATCAAAGCTTGTTACTATGAACATTACTGTAGCAACAGAAGTATTAAGTTAGAAATGAAGACAGATGTGATTTTATATTTGATTTAAAATGGGGTCTCCTGTAATTTTTTTTTTCTCAATATACTTTCACAGAGAGGGGAAAGAAAACCTGTGGTGTGGTAGACTTCATGATTCTGCATCATGAAAGGAAGGTTTGCCATTTACAGTATTGGGTTTGAGATTAGATGGATCAGGCATGGTAATTTTACAGCAAAATTGATTTTCCAAATTAGAATAGAGGGAAGTGGTTTTCAACTTATTGCCTATGTTCTTGGACAAAATAAACAAGCAAAGGACGAGCAGCCCTGGTTTGTGATAGTTATTTATTGCTACAGAAAGTCATTATACTTTTACAGAAACCTTGCTCCTTAAAAATTGTTGAACTCTAATACTAACCCCAGTTATTCTCAATGCACTACCTTGCTTTCCCCTCTAATTTGGTTTGTCAGACCCAGTAAGGAAAGGTTTTTTGCATTTTGATATAATGGACAAGTACTGGAGCTTATATTTATTCACTAGTGAAGATAGCACATTCCTGTTTTTTTATTTCTTGGCAGCTGATGGACTGTAATAGGCAGCCGCATCTTAGGAAATAAGTCAGACTACAGCCATATAATGATTTCTTATTACACATATAGTTGAATAATCTTTACTTTAATTTTTGTGTAAATTGTGCAAATGTGGGGCTTTTTTTTTTGGCACCAAAAATACAGTTGGATGGAATTGTTTTAATGTGGTCATTACTGCTTGACAGAATGCAGGACTGATATTGACTGTATTTATGATTGTTTTCTGGACTTATTCTAGTTTGGCTTTAAACATTTAAACTTACATGTGAATATGAGGAAATGTAGACCATTAAAATTCCATTCATTTTGCAGTCTGTACAAAATCAGTTTTGGGACTGATTAATGACTTTCTGGAGGGTTAAAACCAACCAGATCTTAGCAAACCACTTCTAATTTTTCATCAGTGGTCCCTTTGCCCATGACAATTCTACATTTTATTTAAATTAACCAATTTCTTACTGAGTGGATGAAGAGTTAGAAATCTGAGTTTAAGTTTGTTGCTGTATGTCATTTGCTGGAAAAAAGATCGTAAACATTTATGACTTGTTTCCATTAATTAAGGCAGAATTCCCACATTAACTAATGAAATACTTTGAGGTTTTCTAATCAGAGCTTCTATACAAAGATCAAGGAACTCAATTAAGAAAAATAAGTAAATAGAAATGAGGTAGATCATTAAATAATTCTAATGAAATGAGTTTGACATTAGATTTTAATTTTCATTTTTTTCTTGTTTCTGATGTTACTGGCAATGTCGGCGTTTTGGCAATCATTCACCTAATATATGTGGAGCATGTACTATGTGCTGGTGATGGATATACAGTGGTACAATAGACATGAACCCTGCCCTCCCAGAACTTAGATTCTCGGGTGGGAAACAAACATTAACTTAATAAATATACATATATAAAATTACCTATTTTGGGAAGTGATCTGAAGGAAAAGAACAGGGAGTTTAAAAATGAAACATCTTTTGTTTGAGATAAATATAGAGAAATCAACATTGAGCAAAACTTCATGCCACTTAAGAAAGGGATCTATTTATGGAGCCAATTTGACCATATTCCCATTGCAAATATATGGCTTTAGCCAAGCAACCTACTGCCCTGCCAGTTCTAATTGTACCCATCACCCCTGCCCTCAAATCAGATCTAAGCAAACCATTCAATCAGTCTCTCTAATACATATGTATATTTTAAGTACACATAAATATACATAACATATATTAATATATTTATACCCAGGATTGGGGGAAGAGCTATGGACTAGAATGGACTTGGTGGTGTTCTCTCGTATATTGTGATTCAAGCAATGGAAGAAATTGTAACACTGAGGTGGAGACGGTGGCCAGTGGACATTTTTGGGGCAGGGTGGGGAGGGGCAGTTGAAATACAGGGGCTTTTTCGGGACCTGGGGGTTGTCATGAGTGGTGTTGCAGCAACAGATGTAGGCCATTTTGCATCAGCATATACCATGCAGAACTGTGTGGGAGAGAGGGTGGTCTATGATGTGAAATGTGGTCTTTGCTTGGTGGCAAGGCCCCAGGATGTGTATATCCATTGTGGGTGATGTGCCACACTGATGAAGGATGTTGGTGTGGGATGTTGTGGGAGGTGTGGGAGGTGGGGAACATGGCAATCCCTGTAATTTCTGAGTAATAATTAGGTAATCTAAGCACCTTAAAAAAAAAAAAA
>JAQZBX010089421.1:0-12633 GCA_029593785.1 Cabassous unicinctus
AATAGCTAAATGAACAAAGGACATGGACATACAATTCCTAAAAGAAAAATTATAATTGATAAGCAAATATATTTAAAAAGACCAGCCTCACTATAATTCAAGGAAATGCAAATTGAAATGAGATATCATTTTTTTGCTAATTAAATTGGCAAAAACTTGATGATAATATTCAATTCTAATTTAGGATACAGAAAAACTGTATACTCATATGCTATATAAAACTGTATATACAACCGTTCAACTGATTTGGAAAGTAAGTGGCAATATATATCGAGTCATAAACTTATTCATGTCATTAAACCTAGTAATATCAATTTTGGATATTTAAGAAACAATCTCAAACATTAAAAACTACATAAATGAAATTGTTCATCATTAAGTAATTTATTATAGAAAAAAAAAAAAGGTAACGCTAAGAAAAATATCCAGTAAGAGAGAAATTGTTAAGTAAATTAGAGTCCATTCACAGGATGGAAAATTGTGTGCAGTCATTAAAATCTTATGTTATGAAGACTATGCAGCAAAATGGAAAAACATCATAATCTGTGTGAATAATGTAGTCAACTATAGCAATTCTCTAAAAATATGCCTTTAAAAAATAAACCAAATTTACAAAGTAACTGTGTGCAAGTGGTGGTGTTTCTGGGTTATGAATCACTTCCACCCTCTAGTTTTAAACAATAAATTGTGTTTTAAATTATGTTTTAAGCAGTCTAAGCAAGGACTTATAGGGATCTAGGAATAGAGTGGAAATAATGAGCGAGGCATGGACAGAAAGTATTTGGCACATTAATTATGTGTGGGCTGTGGGAAAGTGAGGCATTAAAGGTCCTTAAAGACTTTGAGCCCAGGTGACTGGGGATGCCAATTTCATGATCAAAAATAGGGAACCCATAAGGTCATCAAGCACGGAGGGAAAGGGCATGGATTCCACCTCAGTTATGCTTTGAATTGTGTCACCTAAAACAATATGTTGAAGCCCTAAATCCCAGTACCTTAGAATGTGACTTTATTTGGAAATAGAGTCATTTCAAATGCAATTAGTTAAGATGAGGTCATACTAGAGGCCTTTAATCCAATATGACTAATGTCTTTAGGAAAAGAGGAGAAGAGACAGAGACACAGAGAGGAGGATGCCACCTGACAATGGAGGCAGGGATTTGAGTTATGCAGCCTCAAGCAGAGGAATACTATGGCAGATTAAATTATGCACACCAGCAAAAACAGAAGACATGTTCTTAATCTTAGTCCATTCCTGTGGGTGTGAACTCATTGTAAATAGGATGGTTTAAAGATGAGTTAGGGCTTTAGTTCTCTTATTGCAGGCTTTATGAACAGAAAGCCATAGAGAGGAGCAAGAAGCTGGAAATCAGTGGAAAACAGAAGAGAAAAGAGAGGGCACCCAATGAACCCAAGGATCACCAACAGCCAGCCCCAGAATGCCACAGTCTTCAGGGAGAAAGCATAGTCTTACAGATGCCTCAATTTTGGACTTCTCCTAGCCTCAAAACCATGAGCCAATAAATTATCGTTATTTGAGTCAACCCATTGTGTGGTATTTTGAGAATCTATGACAAACACCAAGGATTGCTGGTAACAACCAGAAACTAGGAAGAGGCGGGGAAGGATCCTCCCTGAGAGCCTTCAGAGAGAGCATGGCCCTGTGTTTATACCTTGGTTTGAACTTATAGCCACGAGAAATGTGAGAGAATAAATTTCTGTTGTTTTAAACCACTTAGTTTGTAGTACTTTGTTTTGGCAGTACCAGGGCACTAATACAATTTTGAACATGTTCAGTCTGAAGGACTGGTTGGATTTCCAGGTCCATCAGACCATTTAAAATGGGAGAACACAAAGAGAGAATGCATGCAGCTCATTTCAATACAACTGAGCTGCTGAATTCCTGAAATGGCAAGAGTGAGTGGAGAGAAAAATGCAGAAGACAGAACCTTAGGAAAAATGTCAGGATAGAAATGACAACAAGGAGGGACAGTGGAACAAGCAAAGACTCACAAGATTCAGAATTAAACAACTGAGTCCAAGTCCCAGCTTCATCACTTGGACAAGCATATATCTGGTTATGTTGGTGGTCCCCAATGAGCCAAGCTTTCCTGCCCTTGAAACTGGCCAAGGCACAATAGAATATGGTAGAAGTGATACTGTGCAAGTTCTGGACTCAAATCTTAAGAAGTCTGTGCACTTTGGGGAGCCCTGAGACCCCTCTACCCTACCCTTATAGAGATGGAGAGTCCCTGAAACTATACAGAGAAAGAGAGAGACCCAGCCATCCCAACATCCCAGCTGAGCCCAGGTTTCAGCTGTCCCCAACAAGGTACCAGGCATATGAGTGTCCCATCTATCACATTTCAGCCCTGGCCACCATCTGAGTGCTGCTTCATGAAAAATCCCAAGTGAGGTCAGCAAAAGAACTGTCCCATTGAGACCCAATCCACTCCTGGAATTGTTTTAACTAACAAATTGGTTGTTGTTTCAAAACACTAGTTATGGGGTAGTTTGTTGTACAGGACTAGATAACTGAAACCACAAGTTAATATTGTGTTTTAACCTACCCTCAGCTAGCTTCCTGGCCTGTAAAACTGAGTAATAATATCATCTTAATAATAGATTTGCCATGAGGTTAAAATGAGACAAATGTGTTTAGCATTTCTGAAATTTCCTACCAAAACACTCCAGATGGCAGAAGACAATGAAAGAGGTACCTCTTGGGTCTGGAGGGCATGGCTAAAAGCAGCCTGTTATATATATTTATATATATATGTACTATTTCTTGGAAGTCTTGAAGTTTAATGTTAAACATTATAGCCAGTTTTGCATTCTCCATAAAGTGTCTCTGTCATTATACTTTTAATGTATTTTCTCCAGTTAGATGCACCCTGGTTTTCTTGTCTTCACATCCTCCTACCGTATCACAGTGATGTCTTAGGGATCTGAATACCCAGTATGAGAGATAGGTGCATGTAATCTGTAAACATTCAACAAAGGAGAATACTTACAGAGGAGCCAGACAAGGAATGGTCAAGATAGGCAGAAGAGAGCAAGAAACTGCAAGGTCTTAGAAGCTGAGGAAGGTTAGTTTAACAGTCAAATGCTGCACAAAAGCCATTGGATTTGGTGACAGATAAGTCACTGATCTTCAAGAGAATAATTTCTGTAGTGAGGAGGCAGGAGGCTGGGGTAGAATAAAAGTAGACAGGGTGGGCTCTTTGAAGATACTGGGAGGAAAAGGAATGCAACTGATAAGAGGATATAATTTGAGGAAGAAGTGTGGATTTTGCTTTGTTAAGTTTTGTTTAGAACAGAATAACACTGCATGTGTTTTTTAATGATGGAGAGAAAAGAAATGGAGAGAAAAGGAACTTGAAGGATACAAGAGAGAGGGCTAATAAAACAAGAAACAAGATTCAAGAGGCAGGAGGCTTAGGATGCCTAATATCATTTGAGGAGGTAGCCTCAGAAAAGAGAATGAAACAACCATCTCTGTAATGGGAGGGAAGAGGCAAAAAGTCAGGGAAGATACAGAGATATGTAGAAGTGGAAGGGAAAGGGATGGAAGTTCATATTATAGAACTCAGTCCATTAGGACACCAGGTCACCTTCAGAGAAGGGAAGGCTGGAGTGGAAAAGTTGTAATATATTGGAAAAATGGTAGAGGGAATCATTTGGTAAGTATAAACCCAAGCAGCTCTGGGAGCCTGGCTTAGGATGGAGAATGTGAATTTATTGTGGCATACATAGTTGACTTTATCCAATTATTTTCTAAGATATTTCAATGTGTGTGAGAGAGAGATGGGGAAGGAAAAGGAGGAGGAGGAAGAGGAGGAGGAGAAGGAAGAAGAAGAGGAGGAGGTAGAAAAGTAAAAGGAGGAAGAAAAGGGGAAGGGAGGGGAGGAGAGAGAGATTAATGGGCTTTCCCCAGCAGGGGTTATTGAAAAGACAGGTGAGTCAGGACGAATTGTCAAAGAGGGGATCCTCATGCTACCAGAGCATCATCGACCAGGTGGAGTGTGATCTGGATTGGGTAGAGAGGCAAGTGTGAGCAAAAGGGGATTGGTGGACCGGAGGTATGTGAACAGTGTTCAGGGTTGGAACATGATGGACATGAAGGTCACTTTCAGTGGGAGTGAGAAATGTTAAACACAGACAGAGGCATTTCACATTTTTTAGATCTTCAAGTCTGAGCAATTGCCAATAATGATGTGGTCCAAAGTGTAATTCTGAATGATTGAAGTGGAGTAAAGAGGACTGGGAATGGTGTGAGGAAACTGAGGCTGGTGGGTGTTTACTGTTGTCTTGTGGATGGTGTGATTTTTTAAAAATGTGTTAACTTGGCTAAACTGTAGTCTATGAAACACTAACCAAAATGTTGCTATGAAGGCATTTTATAGATGTGATTTAAGTCCATAATCATTGAGTGAGATTACTCTAGACAACCTAAAAGAGCTGGTACAATCAGTTGAAAGGCCTTAAGAACAAAGCTGAGGCTCCCTTGAAAAGAAGAAATTCTGCTTGTGGACTGCAGCTTCAGCCAGTGCCTGAGAGTTCCAGCCTGCCCTTCTTGATATCCTGCCCTGTGGATTTTAGACTTGCCTATTCAAGCCCCACAGTCACATAAGCCAACTCCTTCCAATAAACCTCTTAATATATTATCTCTTAATGGTTCTGTTTCTCTGGTTGAATCCTGACTGATACAGATGATAAGGGATGGGCTATGGAGAAAGATTATAATCTTCTACCTTCTCTCACTTTTGTTGTGATTTTGACACTTCTTTGTAATACACAGGTAGAAGGATAGCTGTAAGTCGGAATTAAGATGAAAGGAATAAAGGAAGGATGGATAAGTGGTTGGATGAATGAAAGAGTGGGCAAGTGAGTGAGTGTGTAAGTGGCTCCATATTTTCTGTCTCCAAAGTAGAAAGAAAAATGCCTGTCTCCTAGCCTTGCATGGGTGAGATAAATGCTAAAGGATACTTTTTAAACCAAGAATCCTTGGTAAATACAAAATATTTGTTTTCTATTTTAACCATCAATCAAAGTATGAAAACTATGGAAACGATTTTCTGGTAGTGCTGTGTGCATTCCACCTTCCGATGTTAAGCAAGATGCAAAGACCTGCTCCAGAGAAGGTGTTGGTCTTTTGTTTAGTAGATATGAGAATGGTGGATTTGCTTCAGGACTTGTGATGGGATAAATGAAACAGGAATCATTTCTTTTCCTCTCCCATCTCCCTCTCTCTCTTCTACAGAGGAAATGAAATAGAACTCTGTTTTGTTCAGCAAATGTTTCCTGAGTGGTTCCTGCGAGAAGGTGAACATGAAAAAAACAGAAATTGCTCCCCTGAATTCTACCAGCCAAACTCCGATTTGACCCTTGCCTTTAGGAGAGTTAAAGGCCAGGGTGCTGGTGGCAGTGCAATGGAGTGGTAGCAGCAGGGTCTGGTGGGATAGCAGCCTGGGCAGAGCCAGTGCAGTGCCCCGCAGGAGAGAGCTTGCTCTTGTGTGCGTGGGAGACATTCCCAAGGTCTTCCAGAAGTGCTTGGAGTTGCTCTGCAGGAAGTGGACAAGAGCCAGTGACATGCTAGATATCACTGTTATTACAACCCCAGCTGTACTCACAGATCAGTTAGGTCTGGGGAATTTGGGTTACACAAGACCTCAGAGGACCTGCTGCCTGCATCGGGTGACGGAATCTTCTGCCAAGTAAAGCTTGGAAGCATTGATTTGTCCACCATAATTCTTTGGCTCAAATACTTTGTTAATTCTGTCCTCCTATTTATTTGTAAATATGGTTCAATTAAGTGGCAGCCTGTCCTGAATATAATTCTTTTTTGTAAGCTTGTCTTTTTGACCAAGGAAGTAGAGCCATAACCACTTCCTGAGACTCTTTCTTCTGCTATTGGGTTATTTCCAGGAGCCCTTAAATGTCATGCTAGACATCATCTTCTCTCTTCCAAGTGAGGGTCCCATTGCCTGCAGTTCTATGGGCATCAAGGAACCAGGTTGGGTTAGAGTCAAGGATAGTGTTTTACTCTGCCTACTCTTAAATGACCATTGGCCAATTGTACAGCCCCTTTCTTAGACATTCTCCAAACCTTATTCCCACAGTGATGTAGTCATTCCTTCTCTCTGTTGGATCCTAAACTTCTCTAATTTTAACTATAAGTGGAACTATGTGCTCCCCTGGGGCTTCCTCCCGATGTACAACCAAAATGTAATGCATTGTTCACACCCTCCTCCCAGAAGAGAGGACCTGACCAGCTTATGAATTCTAAAGCCCATGCATTTGATTTATTCCTTCAACCATATTTTGAGATTGATTGTTCCTGGATGTGTACCATTAGACAAAAGTGATGGGATCAATAAAACTTGGAACTGACTTACAAGAGAAGCCAGTTTCTTGCTTTTATTATATTTGTAATAACAGAGTCCAGTGGGTATCACTCTAGTCTAGGAAAACTGGTGAATCAATAATGCTGTTATGATCTGGATAATAATAAACATTGGCATTAAGTAGGTGATATCACTGTGTGGGTGAAGAGGGAGAAAAGGAAGGGGTGCTGTTGCCAAGCCTGGGAAAGTCTCATGCCTTTTGGGTTGATATCTATGAAGAAGCAAGCATTCCTTTCCCTGTTCCAACATATTCTCCTCTCGTGCATAAGAAGTTATCTGAAAATGGCAACAAATTTCTCATATGACCTTTACAGCTGCTGGTTTAAAACGATTTTTGGCTGCTTGCTGAAAAAAAAAGATTGCAAAGGAGAATCATTGGAACATTAACTCCTCTTCCATCAACTTTAGAAACGCCTTTACTTGGTGTATGTGAATGTATGCTTCTGAAGAAATACAGTGTGGATGTGAGATTAAATATATATATGCTTTGTTGCCAAGCAGAAGCTAAAGACCACGCTTGCTGGTCATAATGTTTAGTGTTCCCGTCCCCCAGCCCGTCAGACTCTGAGAGTTCTCCTTGCAAGGAAAATGCCTGGGACAGACTTTCTTTGAGAATATTTTTCCACAATGGTGTAAAATGTTTCCCATGAGGGCAGAGGTTGAAGAAGCAGCCTAAGTCCATCTGAAGACCTCCTGAGGGAAACCTACAGCCTCTCTCGCTGCTGTGAGCTTGTAGGCATTTTCGGGCTCGACCGTGTAACTTGTCCTCCACCTATCCCTCCAGGAACCCATTGCCTATTGGCTTTAGGAGAGCAGGGCAGTTTGGGAACAACCAAAATGATAATACATATTCACAGGAAAGGAGCCCTTTGAGGTAATTGCAGACTGTGGAAGAGAGGAGGGAATGGCACCAGTGTGATAACTAGAAGTCACTGAATTCCAAACAGCTTCATGAAACCAGGACTTTCTTATTGTCTCTGACAGACTTAAAATCTAAATAATGTATTGTGTTCCCAATTGGAAGATTGTCATGACTTCTCCTCAGCTCATATAGGAAAAGAGTCTGTCACTAATGGTCTTTTGTGAAAAAGGGATATTTCTAAGGAAAAAAGTCATAACTGGCCAGATCTTGGTGTTTAAATACATAAATAAATGCTTGGCATTGATCCTGGTTTGTAGAGAAACAAGAAATTTTGTCTCGGCTTTTTCCAGTGGAAGCTAAAAAGTTTAACTGCTTTCATGATTCTCATTTACATGAAAATGATAAAGTTAAAAAAATGAACAGTGACTTCTTTTCTTATTATTTACAGAGTAGAATATTGTCACAAAGAAATATGTCTGCTAATCCGCTTTCGCCAAATTCTCCTAAGAGATGGTGATTAATAGAAGGAATGGACGGAAAATTAGTATACACAAATAACTATTCAAAACTGGGGGTAATATACTAATGTGGTGACCTTCAAATCTTCATTTTTCTTTATTTCTCTGAATGCTAATTAATGGCCGTGTTCAGTGCCAGGAGGGATTTGCATCTAAGTCCATCTCCCTAATGAGTGGTATTTTGAGAATTTTTGGAGCTCAGTCTCAGAAAAGTGCTGACCTGAGCTTCCCGAAGCGCCCATTCCTAAGGCTGCATTGTGGCTTTTCTCCTGAGAGCAAAAAATGCCATCGTCCAGCAGCTCATTAGCATGGCTGTACAGCCTCTGCAGTCAGCAAGGTAATTAGTCTCAGAGGTAAGTGGAACTTGGGGAGGTTCACGACATAGCATGTTTATTGAGTGCTGTCCCCTGGACAACAGAATCACTGCCTGCTTGTTAAGGAAACCGAAATTATTGCCTGCTCAGAGCTCCAGGACCGTTGGAAGAAGCAATGTGGTCACTGGGACCTTCCTTGAAGCAAAGGGCAAATGTAAATTTGTAATTCAGGCAATAACCTTTAGAGTGATGCCAAGGGATGTTTTCTGGAAAACACTGCCTTCGTACAGGGAGGACAACGGACTAAAAGTGCACGCTGAGTTTGGCTGGGAATTCTTATCATTTGGGAGGCAGAACAAAACAGCTCAGATTGAATTCAAATGAATTAGCATTGTTAGGGAGGAAGCTGTGGGGTTTACTTTTTTAAGGGAAACTTTTCATCTGTCAGAGCCCTTTTATAATGGAATTGTAAAGCAGTGAAAGTTCAAGTTGAGTTTGGATGGTTATCTGTACCTTTCTGTTTTCAGTTTTCCCCATTCTCCTCTGTAAAATGGGGCTAATAATGCTACCTAACTTACAAGCTTAGTATGAGGATTAAATAAATTAATGTATTATAAAGCCCACAGTAAGTTCCTCATAAATGTGAACCATTATTATTTTCATCATCATAACTTATCTCTAAGAGACGTGCTAGAGGATCTGGGATTGGAGTAAATGGCCTCAAGACCCCTCCCAACTTTTGGGTTCTATCACTCTGTGGTTTAGTGGTAGACGTATTTTATACCCCACAGTTCTTTGGGAGAGATTTCATTCAGGACACATGGATCCATGTGTTCTTTTGAGTCCCAGTAGATATCTTTAGAATAATAATTATCTTTCCATATGATTCTCTTGACTTTCTTGGAACAATATGTACTTTTCTTTCTTTTTTTTTTTTTATTTGTACCCTACTTTGTTCCTACAAGATTTTAGATTATACAGTTAAAGTAACATTGAATGTGTTTTGGAAGAGGTCCTAAAGCAAATTGTCTCTTGTTGAAGTATAACTTTTAAAAAGATTTAAACCCCTTGTTAAATATTGATAGACTGTGGTGACTAAACCTAGCATTTCTAAAGTCATACTGTATGGGTGCGTTAGTGGCAGACAGTGGTAGAGGAGGAGAGGGGAGGGAGGAAGAAGGGGAGCGAGACTGAAAATATGACTGTAATTGTGAATTGCAGAAGAAAACAATGATCAGAGGCAAGTGTCAAGTGGACACAGGTTTCATAAGTTTCAAAAGTGACATTTGAATGATTTATGTCTAAGCATGAACCTTCTGATTAGCTTGTAATTATTCTCTACTGAAACCATCAGATCCTTTATTTTCTATTTCTAGATCCAAAAACCTGTTGCCAATGATTTCTTTCTTTTGAGAGGAAATTACTTTAGAAGATAATAACTTGAAACAAAAGTTGGAAAAGGATCTCCTTTTTTTCCCATGGATGAACCAGTTGCTCACTATTTAAGTAATAATTTTATCAAAGCTGTATTAGTAATAAAACACCATATAGAAAATAATATTTTCTTCAAAAAGCCTAGGATAGGATCACTTTTGAAATCAAGTTGCTAGCTAGTGGGCTAATATTGGTAATGAATTTTTTTCCTGTCTAACTTATCAACCCAACTTTTCTATCCATCTCATCTCTAATATGGAAAACACTTCTGAATAGGATTGTCTAACCTCTACAACTGAAGGTGTGCAAAACCTCAGATTCCAACCTACTATTCCAAATGTTCCATGATATTATACTGCTCTGATGTTCCCATAGTCAGGACATTTTTCCTAAATTCCATCTAATCCCAGAGGGAAGGTTCATAGGACAATCAGTTTGCTTTGGCTTTTCCCAGGTATGGCAGTAGAGAAGGATATAGGAAATTAGTATAGGACACATTTCATTAGCCAAGTAGCTCCTGATGTAGCACCTAAAGTGCATGATGTTGTTGACACACTCAAACCTGCATTCCACAGCAATTCCATCTACTAGTACTGAAGATTTACACCACTTGGTAAACTGACCCTCTTCTCTGTTAACTTTTCTTCTGTGCATCCCATTCAGCCGTGTCTCTGGAGTCAGCAGGCAATGTCACCAGCACTAGAGGCTATCCCTGAAAGGGACTCCTAGAGTGGGTGTTTTGTGATGTACTCAGGTACATAAAGGAGAGAAAAGAGCAGTACCTGATACTTTCTCATTTTATTACTCAGAGTCATCAGCCTCAGTCTCTGCCAGTTCTTATCAGTGATGATATTCTAGATCCCTTAGAAATCTCACTTCGTTTTGTGTTGTACCCTGGTCATTAACCTGATGTCCGAACTTTTTTTTGTTTCAAAATAGTTTCTAACTTCCCTAACCTGAAAAAGGACATCTATGAGAAACACACAGCTAACAACATACTTAATAGTGAAAGACTGAATGCTTTCTCTTGCAGTACAGAAACTAGGCAAGGATGTCTAGTCTCGCTCTTTCTATTTAAAATCATACTGGAGGTTCTAGTCAGTGCAATAGGTCAAGAAAAAGAAATAAAAAACAAATAAATTGAAAAGGAAGAAGTAAAAATCTCTTTATTCACTGATAAAATGATCCTGTATATAGAAAATCCCAAAAATTCTACAAAAAAATTCTAGAACTAGTAAGAGTTTAGCAAGTTTCCAAATATAATACTACCATAGAAAATCAATTGTATTTCATATTGTATAGAATATTAATTTAACAAAAAAGTATAAGGTCTTTGAAGACTAAAATATTAAAATAAGTAGAGAGACATTCCATGTACAAAGATAAGAAAAGTTAATATTGTTAAGATGTCAGTTCTTCCTAAAATTGATCTATACAGGCAATGAAATCCCTATCAAAACCACAGCAAATTTTTATAGAAATTAATAAGAATTTGATCCTAAAACTTACATGGATATATAAAGAATTTAAAATAGCCAAAAAAATTTGCAAAAGAACAAAGAAGACTTATACTACTCAATTTAAAAAAAACCAAAAAACTCTAAGTCTACAGTAATCAAGACAGTGTGGTATTAGCATAAAGATGAATATATAGATGAATAGAACAGAATAGAAACTCCAGAAATAAACATTTGTATTTATGGTCAATTGGTTTATAACATAGATACCAAGGAATTAAAAATAGTCATTTTAAAAACAATGGAGCTAGGAGTTTGGATATCCATATTTTAAAAAAACTAATTTAGACCCTTGCCTCACACCATACACAAAAATCAACTCAAGGTGGATCATAGACCTCAATGTAAGAACTAAACCTATAAAATTCCCAGAAGAATATAGGAAAAAATCTTTGTGACCTTGAGTAGGCAAAGATTTCTTAACTATTACAACAAAGACACAATACCATAAAAGAAAGTATTGATAAATTGGACTTTGTCATAGGCTAAAAAATAGCCCCCAAAAGATACCTACATCAAATCCCTGGAACCTGCAAATGTTATCTTATTTGGAAGAGTGGTCTTTGCATATGTGATAAAGTTAAGGATATTAAGATGAAGAGATAATACTAGGTTATCCAGGTGATTACAATGCATCACAAGCATCCTCATAAGAGAAAGCCAGCCAAAGAATAGACAGACAAAAGAGGAGACAATGTGAAGATGGAAGCAGAGATTGGAATGATGTAACTACAAACCAAAGAATGCCTGCAGCCACCAGAAACTGGAAGAGGCAAGGAAGAGATTCTTCTCTTGAGCCTCCAGAAGAAACACAACCTTGCTGACATCTTGATTTCAGTTCAGGGAAACTTATTTTTAACTTCTGTCCTCCAGAACTGTCAGAGAATAAGTTTTTGTGTTTTAATGCACCAAGTTTGTGGAAATTTGTCATGGCAGCCACAGGAAATTAATACAGAATTCTTCAAAATTAAATATGTTTGCTTCTCCAAAGACACCATTTAACAGATAAGCCAAAGACTGAGAGGAAATATTTGCAAATCATATATCTTAAGGGACTTGTATCCAGTACATATAAAGAACTACTACAACTCAATAATGAAAGGACAAACAACTCAATTTTAAACAATGAGCAAAATATTTAAAGAGACATTTCACCAAAGAAGATATTCCAAAAAAAGTGGAGGCCAAATAAAAGAGATGGAATGAAAGAACAACAGAAAACATGAGATATAAAGATGAAGGAGTGAAAAGAAAGAGTGTAGGTAGACTAGATCAGTAACCAAAAGAATAAAGGGGAAAAAAAGAAAAGAAAAAGAAAAGAGCAGGGAAAGAAAGGGAGGGGATACAAAACAAGCAAGAAACAAGACAGCAGGAACTCGTGTTTTTTTTTAAAAGGAGACAGAAGAAAAAAAAAAAAAAACTTGAAAAAACAGCTTTCTTTCTTAGACCCCTAAGGATCTTCTCAGGCTGCTGGTGTTCCTCATCACTCACACTGCAGCCTGCCCTCTGCAGGTTTTGAACTGGGTTTTAGCGAGTAAAATAAGGGAAATAAAAGAAAATGACCTTAAAAAAAAAAAAAAA
>JAQZBX010089423.1:0-12634 GCA_029593785.1 Cabassous unicinctus
ATAAAATGGAAATAGGTTAAAACAAATTTCTAAATATTAAATAATAGGTAGTACAGGCATACATAATAATCTATCAAGGCATGAATTTTTTTTTCACCATGCAATTTCCATTAAGACATTCATTCTTTCTGAGTAAAAAATACCTCTTGGGGTATTGCCTATATCCCATTGGCACAAATTCCCACACATAACAAGACAACAAGGAAAACCCTCGTATTTCCAATGCCAGATACTCAGAGCAATGGAATCCAAGGGCAGAGGAAGAAATGAGAATAAATGAGAAACTATTGTCACCTCAATGGAGGGCGTACTTTATCAAAAGTAACCAGACAACAGATACTTCTATTTTAGTGCTGCAGAGTAAATACTTGGAACTCAGGGGCAAGGAGGATGGGATCTTTGGAAAAGACAGTCTCAGGAGAGTATGCACTGCTAAAAATAGAAGAGAAAGAAAAGAATGGAATCCTGAAGAAAAGAAACTGCACTCTAATTCTCAAAATTAGAATGAAAAGGAAAAAAATCCACTAGCCAAATCAGGACTATATGGAAAATTTTAAAACACAAGAGACTTTAAAACAGATACACCACAAACACACAACTTTGCATACATGTTGAATGCAGGGCTTGAAAAATAGTTTTGGACATATGAAATGGTCTATGGCTACGGGGAATTAATGTTCTGATACTTTATCATGATGTTAGAAATATTCCACCACGGTGTCATGTGATGCTCCAAGAAAGTTTTATGAGTATGCAGATTGAGTGCATAAATGTTATGTTAGTTTATAGATTCTGTTAAAAAATGTGTATTTACGGAAACAAGAATGTGGCCATTTGGAGGGGAAAGCTAGATATAAGTCATATTAGAATGATACTCTCGCATAAGCAAATATGCTGTATTTTAAAAAATCAATTAACTGTACAGTACTCAGTAAATTACAATATTAAAGGAATGATTAAATATCTATTATCATCTGCTAATAAAACTTTACATAGAGAGAACTAATTTTTTGACACACCGTGTCAATGACAATTGGAAAAGAACTTTTTTAGACCTTTAAAAAGCAAATTCTTTAAAATTAAAAGCTTTCAGTGGTATGAGATTGTGTGGAATGGCTTTTTCACATAAATTTTTGGAACTGATTTTCTTCCTAATAATTAATGAAATAATAATAAATTACACAAATTGGAAAAAATTAATAGGAGGAAACCAAATGCTTCTCAGTGATTCCTTCATTTTTTAATAATCACAAATTTAAATCTATATTTCAGAGGAAATATTTTTACATGACTTCATGATTGTTTACTAATTTGTTTGGAGGCTCCAGGTTTTGTTTCAAGAAAACCATTCTGGATTTTCTGGATACCTTTGAGTCATTCTCCAGTTCACTGGGATTTTGATGGTTGTATCCAAATATATATATATATGTGTGTGTGTGTGTTCTTATGCCATATTGTAAATTTTTAGAAATAAGTGAATTAAAATCAAATTCATTCTTAAAAAGCAAGCAGAATCCACAGATACACAAAAATTGGTGTAATTCAGAATAAAAATCTCCCAAACTCAAAATGTCTCCTATGGCTTGTGAAAGTCTCTTCCCACACAGGAGAAAAGAGGGATTGGTAAGGAGCATTAGTTGACAAAGATGGAGTCAAATATTCACAAGATCTCATGGGGAGAGGAATGTTTCATAAATGTAAGGACCTGGTCCATCAACAGAATGTACATCACTCCATTCTATGCACACGTGATTATAGCATCCAATAATGAAGAAAACAAAAAAATGGACGATTTTAGAGAAACAGGTAATTCCAAAATTTCTTTTATGACTCACACCACCCTCTTTCCCTTCATCAAACATTTACCAGAGGATATCATTCATACATGAACATAAACAGACTTGCAATGAAGAGGAAAACACACGACCTTGCAATATAAATGGGGCATAACTCCTTGCAGGGGATTAAGCACCCATCTCAAGGAAGAACTTGAATTGTGAGTCATTTTTATAAACTTGCCCATACCGTCTTTCAAATATGCCTAATAAGTATGAATGTTGCCAAATGTTTTGTTTTCATTTTCTGACATCACAAATATTTTTGAAACAAGTCTTTTTCAATGATAAATATTTTTTTTAAAATGTCCTATTTTCACAATGTGTGCATTACATGGTGATTGGTATATTCACAGAGTCACATCATATGATCAAAGGGAACAATGAATGACAGTCTTAAACGTGTAGTAAATGCCTATAGTATAAAGCTATACACTGAAATGGATATGTTTTAGAGAAAAACTAAAATTTTAATGGGAGTGAAATTTGGTTAGATTTAATGCAATCAATGATATGAAAGAGATAGTATAGCACAAACACTTAAAAGGGAAAATTTTATTAGTTTGATATCATGGAAATTAATATAAACAAAATTTTAATTATTTCTTTGCAGGAGTAACATTAGGGAATAATTTCAGGGCATGAAATAATTTTTAATTATCATGAAATTTCCATTACAGCATTCATACCTTGTGAGAAGAAAATTCCTCTTTGGGAATTGCCCAAGTCCCATTGTCACAAATTCCCACACATAACAAGATCACTAGGAAAACTATCATAATTCCAACCACAGACACTCAGAGAAAAGGAATACAAAGGCAGAGCAAGAACCTGGAACAGAATGAGAAACTTTTGTCATCTCAATGGATGGACACCTTTAAGAAAAGTGACCAGACAACAGATATATCATATTTTAGTGCTGCAGAGCAATTATTTTGAACTCGGGGTCATGGAGTATTGGATCTTTGTAAAATAGAGCCTCAGGAGGGTATGCACTGCTACAAATAGAAGAGAAAGAGAAGAAAGGAATCCTGGAGAAAAGAACCTGCACTATAATTCGCCAAGTAAGAATGAAAAAGAAAAAAAATCCACTACCAACTCAGGACTATGTGGAAAAATTTAAAACCCAAAAGTCTTTAAAACAGAGACAACAAATACACACATCTTCCCAAACATGTTGAAGGCAGGGTTTGAAAAATAGTTTTAAACATATGGTATGGTCTGTGGCTGGGGGAAGTTAATGTCATGAAATTTTGTCTTGATATAAGAAATACTCCACCACGGTGTCAAGTGATACTGGAGGAAAGTGCTAGGTGTATGCAGATTGAGTGCATAAATGTTATGTTAGTTTATAGATTCTGTTAAAAAATATGATTTTACAGAAACAATAATGTGGCAGTTTGGAGGTGAACACCAGATATAACTCAGTTTAGGGTGATACTTTTTCATAAGCAAATTTGTTGTATTAAAAAGCAAAATTAATTTTACAGTACTCGGTAAAATATAATTTTTAAAAACTTGTTAAATATCTTTTATCATCTACAAATGAAACCTTACTTAGAGATAAAGAATTTTTCTACACCCTGACAATGCTAATTGAAAATAAAACTTTTAAGCCCTTTAAATAGTAAATACTTTAAAATTAAGAGGCTACAGTGTTATGGGTTTGTGTGCAATTCCTTCTTCACATAAATTATTGGAACCGATTTTCTTCCTAATAGTTGATGAAATAATATTGAACTACACAAATGGGAGAAAAATAATAGGGGGAAACCAAATGCTTCTCGGTGATTCCTCCATTTTTTAATAATCACAAATTTAAATTGATAATTCAGAGGAAATCATTTTACATAACTTCATGATTGTTTACTGAATGTTTAGGAGTCTCCAGGTTTTGCTTCAAGAAACCCATTCCTGATTTTCTGGATATCCTTGTGTCATTCTCCAGTGTACTGGGATTCTAATGTATTTATCCATATATATATATATATATATATAAATGTTCTTATGCCATAAGGTAATTTTTTAGAAAGAGTTGAAATAAAATCAAATTGATTCTTACATAGAAAGCAGAATCCACAGACAAAAAAATGTTGGAACTCGGAATAAATAGCTCCCAAACTGAAAATTTCTCCTATGCCTTGTGAAAGACTTTTCCCACACAGGAGAGAAAAGGAATTGATATGGACCATTGCGTGACAAAGAAGGTGTCAACTATTCACAAGCTATGGAGGAGAGGAATGGTTCATAAAAATAATGACCTAGTCCATAAAGCAGAATATACAGCCCTCCATTCTATGCATGCATGATTATAGAATCCAATAATGAAGAAAAAAAAAGAACCACTTTACAGAAAGAGGTAATTCCAAAATTCCTCTTTGCCTCACAACACCCTCTTTCCTTTCATCAATTTTTTAGCAATTTATATCATTCATACATGAACTTACACAAACTTTTAGTGAAGAGGTAAATACATGAATTTACAGTATAAAGGAGCATAACTCAATACAGGGGAAATATGCACACATCTGAAGAGGAACTTGAATTTTGAGTGTTTTTAAAACTTGGCCAGACCATCTTTCAAACATGCCTAATAATTATGAATGATGTCACACTTTGTTTACATTTTTATGACATCACGAATGTTTTTTTGAATCAAATATGATTCAATGATAAATATTAAACCAATATTGCATTTTCCCACTGTGTACATTCTGTGGTGATTGGTATATTCACAGAGGCATGCATTCCTCTCTTCAATATTAAACCCATTCAATATTTCTATAATAATTATAACAAAGAAAGAAAACACAGATGAACGAAGAAGAAATTATTCACCTCTCAAATCCTTGGTTGACATTGCCATATATAGGTTTTTTCTGGGTGTCCTTGAAAAAAAATTTTGGTTATCTTTCCATTCCATTGATACATGATCACATACCACATCATGTGGATAAAGGTAGCAATGAATGGCATTTTTAAACTTGTTGCAAACGTCTTTAATAAAAAATTATATACTGAAATGGATATAAGTGTGACAGCAAATGTAAATTTTAAAAGGGAATGAAATTCGGTTAGATTTAATATAGTCAATGATAAGAAAGAGATAGTATGACAAAAACACTTATAAAGAAAAATAATTCTTCTGATATAATAGAAAGAAATAAAAACAAAATTCTAATTATTATATTATATGGAGAACATTCAGCCATAATAATCCCTCAAGGCATGAAATAATTATTTTTACTATGCAATTTCCATTATGGCAGTCATTCTTTCTGAATAAAAAGGTCTCTTTGGGAATTGCCCATATTCAATTGACACAAATTCCCAAAGATAACAAGTGCACTAGGAAAACCATCACATTTCTAATGAGATACTCAGAGCAATGGAATCCAAGGGCAGAGGAAGAAATGAGATTAGGATGAGAAACTAGTCTCATCTCAATGGAGGGCCAAAATTATCAAAAGTCACCAGACAGCAGATACATTTTTTTTAGTGCTGAAGAGTCATTATTTGGAACACGGGGTCATAGAGGATGGGATCCTCGGAGAAGGAAGCAGCAGGAGAGCAGACACTGCTAAAAACAGAAAAGAATGAGAAGAATGGAATCCTGGAGAAAAAAATGGCACCCTAATTCTCAAAATTAGAATTAAAAGAGACAAATATCCATTAGCCAACTCAGGACTATGAGGTAAAATTAAAACACAGGAGGCTTTAAAAGAGACAAACCACATACACACAACTTTCCAGGTAGTCTGAAGGCAGGGCTTGGAAAATAGTTTTGAGCATATGGTATTATCTGTGGCTAGAGGGGTATAATGGCATGATATTTTATCATGATGTAAGAAATATTCCACCATGGTGTCATGTGATGCTGGAAGAAAGTTTTTTGTGTGTGATGATTGAGTGCATAAATGGATTTTAGTTTACAGATTCTGCTAAAAAATGTGTTATTACAGAAACAACAATGGGGCAATTTGGAGGTGAAAACTAGATATAACTCAGATTAGGATGATAGTCTCTCATATCCAAATTTGGTGTGTTTAAAAAAGAAAAAAAAACATTTGAAGTACTCCTTAAAATACAATTTTAAAGGAATAGTTAAATATTGATTATCATCTACCAATAAACCTTTACTTAGAGAGAAAGAATTGATCCCCACACAGGGTCAATGCTAACTGGAAATGAAACTTTGTAGTCCTTTTAAATTTAAAATTCTTTAAAATTAAGAGGTTCAGTGATATGAGTTTGTGTGGAATGACGTATTCAAATAAATTTTGGAACCCATTTTCTTCCTAATTATTGAGGAAATAATGTTAAACTACACTAACTTGGAGAAAAATAATCAGAGGAAACAAAATTCTTCTCAGGGATTCCTCCATTTTTTAATAATCACAAATTTAAATCAATAATTCAGAGAAAATCATTTTACATGACTTCTTGATTGTTTATGAATGGTTAGTAGTCTCTTGCTTTTGTTTCAAGAAAACCTTTCCTGATTTTCTGGGAGCTCTTTGTGTCATTCTCCAGTGCAATGTGAGTGTGATGTAGGTATCCATATATATATGTGTTCTTATGCCATATTGTAATTTTTTGGAAAGAATTGGAAATAAATTCAAACTCATTCTTACAAAGACAGCTGAATCCACATATACACAAACAAAACACTGGAACTCAGAATAAACAGCTCCCAAACTCAAAATTTCTCCAAAGGATTGTGAAATTCTTTTCCCACATATGAGAGAAAAGTCACTGGTAAAGTCTATTTGTTGACAAAAAGGGAGTCAACTGCTCAGAGTACAAATTGCTCCCAGGCTCCAAATTTCTCCTATGGCTTGAAGGACCTTGCCAACACCCAGAGCAGAAAAACTGATATGTAGTATACACCAGGTTAAAAAGAATGATTCAAATGTTTGCAAGACTTCATGGGGTAGAGGAATGGTTCATAAAAGTCAAGGACCTAATCCATCAAGCAGAGTGTACCGCGCAGCATTCTATGCATGCGTCATTATAGCCTCCAACAATGAAAAAATTCAAAATGAAGACCACTTTAGAGTAATAGGTAATCAAAAACTTCATGTTTCTCTCTCACCACAATGTTTCTCTTAATATATATTTTACATGATACTTAGCAATCATATGTAAACATCCATAAAATTGAAGTCTACAGCTGAAATCACGACCTTAGAAAATAAAGGGGCCTAATACCTCACAGTGCTCCCATCTCCAGCAGAATCTTGAACGGAGAATCATTTTTAAAAATTGGCAAGAGACTATCTTAAACACAACTAATAAATATTATCCATGTCTCAACTTGGGTGTACAATTCCTGACATCCACACAAATTTTAAAACAAATCATTTTCATTGAGATATATTAAAATAATATCATTTTTATCCAATGTGTACATTCCCTGGTCCTTGGTATATTCAACGTGGTGTGCATTCACCTCTGTAATCATTATTAAACCTTTTCAATAGCTCTATAATAATTATAATAAATAAAGAAAAACCAGAAGAATAAAGAAGAAATTATTCACCTCTCATTCCATTTCTTGACACTTACATACATAGACGTTTTTCTGGCTGTCCTTGAACAACTTTTTTATTTATCTATCAGTTTTATTGATATGAGATCCCATAAAACATCATGTGGAAAAAGTGAACATTGAGTGGATTTTTTAAAATCCAAAAATCTCCTATGATTTAAGAAGGACCTTGCCAAAACCCAAAGGGAAAAAGGAACTTTTAGGGTCCACAACATGACAAACATTGACTCAAATGTTCACAGGATATCGTGGTGGAAAATTTTCATTCATAAAAGTCAAGGACCTAATCAATCAAGTAGAGTTTGCAATCCTCTATTCTATGCACACATGTTTATCCCCTCCAATAATGAAGGAAAAAAAAGAAGGCCACTTTATTGAAATAGATAATTCCAAACCTTCATATTTGTCTCTCATCACGGTGTTTCTCTTAATATATATTTTTAGTGATGCATAACGGTCATATATGAACATACATAAACTTGAATTCTAGAGCAGAAATCAAGACCTTAGAAAATAAATAGGCATAAGACCTTCCAATGTTCCCATACACACATCTCCAACAGAAACTTGAATTGTGATTCATTTTTAAAAATTGACAGGAGTATTACTCAAACACTACTAATAACTATTATCGACGGCTCAACTTGACTCTACAATTCCTGACAACCCCACGATTTTTAAAACAAATCTGTTTTATTCAAGCATATTCAACTAATACATTTTTTATACATTGGAAACAATCCCTGGTCCTTGGTATATTCCCAGTAGTGTGCATTCATCTCTTCAATCACTATTAAACCTTTTCAATAGCTCTATAATAATTATGATGAATAAAGAAATACCAGAAGAATAAAGAAGAAATTATTCAACTTTCAATCCATTTGTTGACACTGGCATCCATAGGTGTTTTCTGGGTGTACCTGAACAACTCTTTTTGTTTATCTATCAGTTTTATTCTTATGTAATCCCATAATACATCATGTGGACAAAGTGAACAATGAATGGATATTTTAAAGCTGTTGAAAAGGTCTTTATATAAAATTATGAACTGAAATATATATTAGATTGAAAGAAAATGTTAATTTTAAAAGGGAGTGTAGGTTAAGTCTATAATTCAAAGGAGATCTTTTTCCATGATTTTGCAATTGTTTACTGAATATTTAGAAGGCTCTGGATTTAGTTTCAAGGAAACCATTTCTGATTTTCTGGACATCATTGGGCTATTCTTGATTGCAGAGTGATTGTGATGCAGATATCCATATATAAATACCTACTTTTATGATATATTGTAATTTTTTAGAACGTTTTGGAAATAAAATCAAACTCTTTCTTACAAAGAAATAGAATCTACATATACACAAATGAAAATCGAGGAGCTCAGAGTGCAAAAAGCTCTCAGGTGCCAAATTTCTCCTATGGCTTATGAAGCAAATAGCCAATACCCAGAAGATAATAATGCACTTATAGGGTCCACAAGAAATAAAGAGTGACTCAAATGCTTACCAGATATCTGGGGGGAGAGGAATGGTTTATAAAAATCAAGGACCTAATCCATCAAGCTGAGAGTACTGCACTCCATGCTACACATGCATGATTATAGCCTCAAAAAAGGAAGACAACTTTAGAGAAATGGTTAATTCCAAAGCTTCATATTTGTCTCTCACCATCCTCTTTCACTTAATGTATATTTTTACAGATGCCAATCAATCATACATGAACATATATAAACTTGAAATTTTGAACAGAATTCACGACCTTAGAAAACAAAGGGGCAAAACACCTTCCTGTGGTGCCATACACACATCTTCAGCAGAAACTTGAATTGTGATTCATTTTTATGAATTGGCCAGAGCCTTTCTGAAACACGACTATTAACCTACCATGACCCTACTTGGGGTTACAATTCCTGACATCTGCAAGACTTTTAATAGAAATCTGTTTTTTTGAGACATATTAAACCAATATCATTTTTATCCAATGTGTACTTTCCCTGTTCCTTGAAATATTCACAGTGACGTGCACTCATCTCTTCAATCATTATTAAAAATTTTAATAGCTCTATAATAATTATACTAAAGAAAGAAAAATCAGAAGAATAAAGAAGAAATTATTCACCTCTCAAACCATTTGTTGACACTGATATACATAGGAGATTACTGGGTGTACCTGAACAACAATTTTTGTTTATCTATCAGGTTTTTTGATATGTGATCCCATAATACATCATGTGGACAAAGTGAACAATTAATAGCTTTTTTAAAGCTGTTGAAAAAGTCTTTATTTTAAAATTATGAACTGAAACGGATATCAGATTGAAAGATAAGGTTAATTTTAAAAGGGAGAGTAGGCAAATCGATTATTCTGAGGAGATCTTTTTCCATGATTTTATGATTATTCACTGAATGTTTAGAAGGCTCCACATTTTCTTTCAAGGACACAATTCCTGATTTTCTGGACATCATTGCCTGGTTGCAAGAGCAGAGCGATTGTGATGCAGGTATTCATATATAAATACCTTCTCTTATGATGTATTGTAATTTCTTCAAATGTTTTGGAAATAGAATCAGAATCATTCTTACAAAGAACCATAATCCACATATACACAAATGAAAATCAAAGAACTCAGAGTACAAATAGCTGCCATTTGCCATATTTTTCATATGGCTTATGAAGGACCTTGCCAAAACCTAGAAGAGAAAAAGTGACATGTAGGTTCACAAGGCCAAAAAGAGTGACTCAAAAGTTTACAAGGTATCATAGGGGAGAAGAATGGTACATAAAAGTCACAGATCTAATCCATCAAGCAGACTGCACCGCCCTCCACTGTATGCACGCGTGATTATAACATCTAACAATCAAGAAACACAAAAAGAAGACAAATTTAGAGCAATGGGTAATT
Organism: Cabassous unicinctus; assembly: GCA_029593785.1. NCBI lineage: Eukaryota > Metazoa > Chordata > Mammalia > Cingulata > Chlamyphoridae > Cabassous > Cabassous unicinctus. Next base: position 10,286 of record JAQZBX010089423.1, read on the forward strand.
CCAAAATTTCATATTTGTCACTCACCACACCCTTTCTCTTAATATATATTTTAAGTAATGCATATCATACATACATGAGCATACATAATCTGAATATTTAGAGCAATAATCACAACCTTATTAAATAAAGAGGCATAACAACTTGCAGAAGTCCCATTTCCAGCAGAAACTTGAATTGTGATTCATTTTTAAAAATTGGCTGGAGCATTTCTGAAACATGGCATAAATGTTATCCATGGCACAACTTGGGGGTACCATTTCTGACATCGCGATGATTTTTAAATCAAATCTGTTTTATTGAGAAATTTTAAACCAATATCTTTTTTTATCCAATGTGTACATACCCTGGTCATTGGTATATTCACAGTGGTGGGCATTCATCTCTTCAATCATTATTAAACCTTTTCAAAGCTCTATAGTAATTATAATAAATAACAAAATCCAGAAGAATCAAGAAGAAATTATTCACCTCCCAATCCATTTGTTGACACTGACATACATAGGTGTTTTTCTGGCTGTCCTTGAACACCTGTTTTTGTTCATCAATCAGTTCCATTGATATGGGATCCCATTCTACATCATGTGGCAAAGTGAACAATGAATGACTTTTGAAAGCTACTGAAAAGTCCTACATTTTAAAGTTATGAACTGAAACGGATATTAGATTGAAAGAAAGTGTTAATTTTAAAAGGGAGTGTAGGTAAATCAATAATTCTGAGGTGATCTTTTTCCATGAATTCATGACTGTTTACTGAATGTTTAGAAGACCCGGATTTTGTTCCAAAGAAACCATTCCAGATATTCTGGACGTCATTTTCTGTTCTCAAGTACAGAGAGATTGTTATGCAGGTATCCATATATAAATTCCTGTCTTAGGACATATTGTACTTTTTAGACAGTATTGGAATTAAAATCAAACTCAAACTTACAAAGAAACAGAAACCACATATACACAAATGAAACCCAGGAACTCAAAGTACAAATAGTGCCCCACCTCTAAATTTCTCCTATGGTTTTTGAAGAACTCTGCCAACACCCAGAGGAGGAATAGGGACTTGTAGCATACACAAGGTGACAAAGTGTAACTCAATTTTTCACAAGATAGCATGGGGGAGGGGAATGGTTCATAAAAGTCAAGGACATAATCCATCATGCACAGTGTACTGTCCTCCATTCTATGTATGCATAATTATAGCCATCAACAATTAATAAACACCAAAGGAAGACCACTGTAGAATATTAGAAAATTCCAAAGATTCATATTTGTCTCTCACCACCCTCTTTCTCTTTATATACATGTTAAGTGAATCACATCATCCATACATGAACATGCATAAACTTGAAGTCTTGAGCAGAAATAACAACATTAGGAAAAAAGTCGCATACCACCTAACAGTGGTCTGATACCCACATCTCCAGCAGAAACTTGAATTGTGATTCATTTTTAAAAATTGGCCAGAGCATTTCTGAAACACTACTAATAACTATTATCAATGGCTAAACTTGGGTGTACAATTCCTGACATCCCCATGATTTTAAAACAATCTGTTTTATTAAGAAATAATAAACCAATATCTTTTTTATCTAATGTGTACATTTCCTGGTCCTTGGAAATGAATTCACAGTGGTGTGTATTCATCTCTTCAATCATTATTAAATGATTATTAATGATTTTCAATCATTATTAAAACTTTTCAATAGCTCTATAATAATTATTATAAATAAAGAAAAACTAGAAAAATAAAAAAGAAATTATTCAGGTCTCAATCCATTTCTTAACACTTACATATGTAGGTGTTTTCCTGGTTGTCCTTGAACAATATTTTTTGTTTATCTATTAGTTTTATTGATATGTGATCCCATTCTACATCATGTGGACAAAGTAAAGAATGGATGGCTTTTTTAAAGCTGATGGAGAGTTCTTTATTTTAAAATTATGAACTGAACCAGATATTAGGTTGAAAGAAAATATTCATTTAAAAGGAAGTGAAGGTAAATTGATAATTCTGAGGAGATATTTCCCATGATTTCACCATGGTTTGCTGAATGTTTAGAAGGCTCCTGAGTTTGTTTCAAGGAAAATATTCCTGATTTTTTGTACATCACTGTGGTGTTCTCAAGTGCAGAGAGATTGTGATGCAGGTAATCATGCATAAATACCTGCTATTATGACATATTGCATTTTTTAGAAAGTCTTGGAAGTAAGATTAAACTCATTCTTACAAAGAAACAATATCCACGTATACACAAATGCAAACCAAGGAACTCAGACTACAAATAGCTCCCAGCCTCCAAATTTTGCCTAAGGCTTATGGAGGACCTTGCCGACAACCAGAAGAGAAAAAGGGA
>JAQZBX010089425.1:0-12636 GCA_029593785.1 Cabassous unicinctus
TGTGTGTGTGTGTGTGTGTGTATGTGTGTAACTGCCTCATCAATACACACAAGGCCTGCAGCCAGAAAAAGAGGTGAGGTCCAACCCACAAGAAATCTGACAGTAGACAAGAAGTTAGGGAAAAAAATGGAAACAGAACTCACAGAATGCAGATGCCATGCCCTAAGCCACGGCCGCTTTTGTGACACTGTTAAGAGTATCAGTGGGCTGACATAGATTGTTTGGAGAATGACTCCCCAAGAGCCATTTGAAAGAGGAGAAGCCAGTGGTTGCAGAGACAGGATAAGGTGAATAAATAGGTAATAAAATGAGTCATGCAAATACACTCAGGTCATAGAAAAGCACCAAATGCAAATTGAGCCAGCCTTTGCAGACCACTGAATCATCAGAGAGCTAACATTTGCAAGGACCTGCAGTGGGCACAGCATTGTATTGTAGATTATGCAGGACCAGTTTCTGGGAAACAAAACCCCTTCCTGGCCCACGGGATCTTGTTTCATTTTGTTTTTTGGACTTGACCATAATCTAGAACAACATGGTCTGACAGAAGTTTCTGCAATAACGGAATTGTTCTGGATCTGCATGGTCCATTCCGGTAGCCAATAGCTGCATGTGGCTACTGAGCATATGAAATGGGATTAGTGTGACAGAGGAAGTGAACGTTAAATTTCACTCTAATTAACTTAAATTTAAATAGTGACAGGTGCTTCATGGCCACTGTATTAGACGGCACAGACCTAGGTCTTCGCTGTCCTCATACACGAATGGACATTCTGACATTTTAAGTTGCTTCAACGTTCTTGGAGAGGTTACATATTTTATTTTAACCTCCAAAGTTTGTGTGGATTATCATGGGCTAAAGAATTAAAAATGCTACGCTGTGTAAGAGCCTTCATATTTAAGCTTCATATTAAGCTTACCTTGCTAGCTGGGAGATTCAGGTGAGCTCAGAGATCTTACAACAGACTGAGCCAGACCTTGGGCCCAGCCAGCTGCTGCTTGGTATCAGGTTAACTGCCTACGCCTCCTTCCAACGTAACGTTGGGTCCTTGTGACCTGAAATCTAAATATTTAGCTGCATGGTTGCTAATGATGAAAGGAAAAAAATCCTATTCCTATTACCAGAGCAAACAGTGCTCTTGAAAACCTAAGAGGTCTCTACATCCCAGTTTAAAAGCAGTGACAATAATCCTTCTGTCCTTGAGAAGTTTATGCATTCGAAAGTGCCCCTGCCAGCAAGGACATAGGATCTCAGAAGAAAAGTACCCACGATGTCACTCTTCATATAAGCTTGCTGTCCCCCAGGTCCAGGGCTAGTAATTTTCATCATCTTCATTGGAGTCCTGTCCCTTCCCTAGGAAGGTTTGAGAGGAGAACTGCCAATCACAGCAGGCTCCTCCAGGCCAGTAGCTGTCCCGGGTACCTGGGATGGAAGGATGCTGCTTCCTACTAATCTCATGAGACTGCTTTACTGGTTAGTCCAGTTGGTTATGTGGTGTGTTGGTTTGAGTCTTTTATGTGGACCCCAGAAAATTACATTATTGAACCTATTGTGAACCTTTGATTAGATTTGATCAGTTAAGGGCCATTTGATTAGATTGCTCCAGTAGGGCATAGCCTAGGATGGGTCTTAATCCTTCTACTGGAGTCCTTTATAAACAGAGGAATAAAAGCCTCAGACACAGAAAAAAGCGGCAGAGACAAACCCGAGAGGCTGAGGTCCCAGAGGCTGGAGGAGGAATCAGGGGAGCACAGAAGCACAGGAAGAGGTCCCCAAGAGGCTGAAAGAGACAAGGCCGGGAGGAGGAGAGGGGAGAGATGAGCCATATGCCTGACTGCCCACAGCTGAGCTCAGGGAAAAACTAAGCCTGGAGGAGAAGGCAGAGAACAGCAGAGCTGGCCATCATGCCCTGCCGTGTGCCTGATCACCTACAGCTGCCACTTGGTGAGGCAGCATCTCTGGATGATGCCTTGATTTGGACACTCTCTCGGCTTCAGGACTAAAAGCTTTCAACCTAATAAATTCCCACTATAAAAGCTAACCCATTTCTGGTAACCTTTAGCAAACTAAAATGTGGTTACTGTTTATTTTACTTCACTATTTTACATGTTAAATTCTAATCTTATTAAGCAGTTCACAAAGTTGCATGTAACTTTGAAAAGAGTTTAAAATTAAATCACTCCATTAGGTGGGCTTTTAGAAATGGGACCTGGGACTGGGTTAAGATGAAAGAAGGTATTCTAGAAGCCTCCAAACCTGTCCCTCCACTGATAACTGCTGGAGCACCATTTCCAAGCATAGCTGGGCACCAGGGCAATATATAATGTAATCCAGTGTTGGTCTGCCACTTTAGAGTCTTACTTGTTATCACAATGATCCTATGAGGTACGCATAATAATAAGTATCTCCTTGATGGGGAATTGAAGTGCTAAGAAGTTAAGTGGTTTGCCTGAATTCACATTGCTAATGAGAGGCAGAGTGGGCCTTTGATGATAAGTGCTCTTTCTACTACACCAAGCCACCAACTTAAATATGTTTAGGAGGTAGCACTTAAAGAACATCTCAGCGCAGTCTTGATAGTTATTGCTTTATCTTGGATTTAGATTAAACACAGACTCTGCATAACGATTAGTGGCCCCAGTCACAATGAGGGAACAGTGCAGTCATGGGATGGCCACCACATTAACTGTGCATTTGGGGATCTGCCCACCCCTAGGCAGGTGTTTGGAAAAGATACCTTGATACTGGCTCTGTTACTTGATAGCAAATACCTTTCTTGTTCCAGGCCCATTGTGACAATTTGAGTCTAGGTTAAGGGATGAACAAGTGATGTAAATAACAAATGTCAAAATCTGTTGGTGGCACGCTTCACATGGTGACTGCACAATGGAACAATTTCCATGGATTAAAGCAATTCATTTTCATACTACCCACCCCATCAGAGAATGAACACACATCAGAGGCAAGACATTACTTAGAGTTTTCTGCCACTGCAGTCTCTAGAAATAAATTATTCAGGGAATTTTCACCTACTAGAGAAGACGGGTTTGCTTGTGTTTACACTGGCTGGCTGAGCTCTATCTTTCTCCTGCCTGGTTCTGATTGACTATGAACCTTTTGCTACTCTAGTGCTTGTGTAAATTAATACACTGAGCTCTGGAATTTGGATCCCTATCAGTCTGGCCCGGGTCCTCCTTTAGGAGGTGCCAGCATTCTTATTCCTCGCCTCCTTTGGGAGATTAGCCCCAGGACCTCTCTGGTTTTACAGACCCTGTGGATAGAGGTTTGATTAGTTCTGCAGGTTTGAGATATAGCAGGGCAGGCCCAGACTCTGAGGGTTTAAGAACTAGATTTCGATGGAAAGTTGGGTAGGGTGTCCAAACCTGGAAGGGGAATCTCCAGACCAACTCATGATCCTGGAGGTTGAAGATGGCCTGGATCTGGTTTGAATCTCCTAAGGGCTCATGGCTTCATTCATGCCAAGCAAGAGTCATGGAACAAGAGCAGATCAGCATTCTGAGCACAGCAAGTTAGATCGTTGTTGAGAGTGAGGCACTCAGTGACAACTCCTCTCACCCTGCTCTTCCTGGGCTTTTGTATCCAGAGGCAAATCCTCCAGTATGCCCCAAAGAAATGCAGAGAGCAAAGGGGGGAATTTCACCATGGAAAATTCTGATTTTGTCACTCTTGATAAGAGAAGACAAAGACTCTGAAGGTACTTCTAAAAATTAAGGCCTAAACCCCTGGGATATCATCATCTGGAAAAATTGAGATTATATAAGTAATGTTGTTTTGGGTTCTCTGTAACACTGAGCTACAGTGATACAGTACACACATGAAAAATCCAGTCCTTGCACTTTACATTAGAAATCACCAGTTTTATGCATTTTGCCACATATTTTTGTCTTTAGTTGGTATTGGATACGAAAATAATAAAATTGAGAGCTGGAAAATAAGATTCATATAGTCGGGGATTATAGATGCTATTTCATAATTACTTTTATATGTTCACTACATCCTTTTTTGGGGATAGTATGAGTACATTTTGCAATGATTTAAAGAATAAACAATTTTGATAGCATGAAGAAGAAAACTATAGGAAACTGTCATCAACTTTCCCCCCCAACAAAGTTTGTGGAGAGAAGCCTAAAACTTCAAGTCCTAGAACAGCCCAAATGCAGGAACATTACCATACAAAATGGCCGTGACTTTGCACATGAGTCTTTGCATGCAAATGGAAGAACCCAGCTGCCCATTTGTTTAACAATTCTAATCTAAGAAGATTGCTACATGCTACTGTTTGACTTAAATTACATTACATTTTTTAATCTGTCCTTGATTTGTTTCTAATTTTTGTGCAAAAATGTGAGAATTTATCTTCATGCTAAAAATGTTTTATTCTAGCCAAACTTGATTTAATTTTTGGATTAATCTCACTCCCTAAGTTTAATCAGCAGCAGGCATTATATTTAGTCCTTGACTAACAGGAAAGGATCCAGAAGAAACATTTCTCGGTGTGGGCGACATTGTGAGATAGCTTCTTTCACCTTCAGACTCTAGGTGGAATAGTTTATTGTGCGATTTTATTTTCCTTAATAGGGAGGCTATCTCTCTCCCAGGGATACATCTACATCCATAAACATCAATCACTGAGGATTCTAAGTTGTCCTTTGAACATTAAATAACCACAGTTTGAACATCCTAGATTAAAGAAAAAAATCCCAACAAGAAATTGATTTATATCAGGTATCCAGGATCCATCTCAGGGATCCATGCAACTAAGAAGCAAGAGAGAGTCCATCCTCTAGAGTGTACTTCAGGCATAAAATATTAAATAAGAATTCATAAAAAGCATACTACTCATCTTAAATCAATTCACCATGCTAACAACCAGTGTTGAATGCAGTTTGTGGTATTTAGCTCTTACATAGGATAAGTAAAATTCTTACGCAGATAAGATCTTAAACATGAAATATGAGCGTCTAGCTCAGCAGTTCAGAACACCATCTCTGGGGTCAGACGGCCTGGAATGGAATCCCTACCCTACCACAAAGTGGCCATGAAATCTCAGGTAAAGCTTCGTAACATCTCTAAGGCTCTGTTTCCTCGTTTTGTAAAATGAGGCAAATGTATATAGATGTATGACAATTAAATAAGTCTCTATGTATAAAGTGCTTAGCACAGTACCTAGAACATTGTCAGCACGCGCACTCAAATAATGGGAACTGCTATAATTATTATCACATTGTCATTACATTGTTACTACTATACAGCTTTTATTATCATCCCAGACAAAAATATTTAAACTGTCAGTTATTAAATGATGAACGAGTTGCATTTTATTGTCTTCCTTCATTTGAAACAAAAACTAAATCCAGCCATGCAATGGGTTAGACCATAAGCCACCAATATGATGCTGTGCTTTAGAAGACCCAGTGCCTCCGACATTTTTTAAGTTTATTTTATTTTACTAGAAAAGTTGTGGGTTTACAGAACAATCATGCATAAAATACAGGATTCCCATATACTACCCTATTTCTCTGACTCTTAAAATCAAAGAGTTATAGGATTTCCAATCTGGATAGAGTCTTGGAGACCATCTAAATCAAGCCTGCTATCTACAGGTAAGAAGAATGAGGTCCCACAAAGGTGCAGTGGGAAGGCCACATAGCTGGGGAGCAGCAGGGGCTCCCTCAACTGAAGGATCCTTCAACATCTCCTTTTCTTTTTTTTTTTAAAGATTTATTTATTTATTTATTTATCCCCCCCTTGCTGCTTGTGTTTGCTGTGTCCATTTGCTGTGTGTTTTTCCCGTGTTTGCTTATCTCCCCCATGCTGTGAGGTCTTGCTGCATCAGCCCACCGCGCTGCGTGGGCCGGCCTGCCCTCACAAGGAGGCCCTGGGAAGCGAACCCGGGGCCTCCCATATGGTAAACGGGAGCTCTATCGATTGAGCCACACCCGCTTCCCTCAACATCTCCTTTTCAAGTCAACTTTACCCTTAGTAATGAACACATACACATACGCACACACACAAACGCACGCACATGGCAGCAGGAGAGTATCTCCCCAGAGTTCTAAGTACCTGTTTGGAAGATGACCCACTTGAAAACCGGGATCTCTCAAAACTTGTCTCTGGCACCCAAAATTGATCTCGCTTCTTGTCAGTCAGGTCTCTTTTATGTTCCTGTCGTCTCAGACAAGCCTGGAGAACAAGAATGTTTGTCTTAGGTCTACAGTTAGCGTTGGTAACTCGATGCTTAATTCCAGTTGCGAGGCACATGAAATAAACCATGTACAATCGCCAAGCATACATCAAATACCCGTCACCAAGTACAGACATTCACTCAGGTATCATTAAGTACCCTTCACTCTTTCTTCTCTTTCCCTAAAATGCCAGGTCAAAAATATTAGTCATTGCTTTAATAAATTCAAATGATAAACATACTCAGACATTTTGTCCGTTATTTACCCAACAGCTGCCTTCTCAAGGAAGGTAGTACCTAATATCCTTATTAGCTTCTTGTTCCAGTCTCATCTCTATTATAGCTCCTCCATCTAACCCACTTCACTGTGCCCTACACCCTTGGATTACACCCTAGTTACAGGATCAGAATTTTTACACCTCAGAGCTTTAGCACATGCTGTTCCTTCCACTTGCAATGACTTTCACTGGGTGTTTTCTTGGCAAATCCTGCTGACCTATTAAGAATCAGCTCAGGTGGCATCTCTAAGCTTTAGTTTTCCCCTTCTTCACTCACTATTCCTTCCCAGATAAAAATTAATTGCTCAGGGAGCGGATGTAGCTCAGTGGTTGAGCACCTGCTTACCATCTACGAGGTTCTAGGTTCAATCCCCAGTACCTCCTAAGAAAAAAAAATTGCTCCTTTTTACATAGCTTAAGTTATTCAGTTTTTCTATTTTATTTAGTTGTTTACTTTCTGAGTCTGTTTATCCTGCTGGTCAGTGAGAACCCTAAGGGCAAGGACCACCAGCAGCTAGCATGTTGTTTGTTGAATTGCATTTATGTTGCAGGACAATAGCAATTCCCAAGTGCAAATATTGCACCAAAATAATTGTCCCATTTCTCTTGACAAAAGTAAAATACTTAAAATATTTATGTACCCAACTATTTCTCCTCCAATATTAGGATTGAACAAACCCAAGAAAAACATGCATTATAGAGATTTCAACGGATATTTTAAATACCCTAAAACAGTAACACTTCTTAGAGCATCTCTATACTTGTAGATCCAGTGACTGAATTCACCTTTGCCCAGGCACAGCCAAATTCTCCACTGTCTCAGTGAAGAAATGCAGTGTAAAGACCAATAATGTTTCTAAACTTAGGGTTAACATCTCCCCTTTCCTGGCGCTGACTTGAGAAAGAAAGGAGAGTCCCTGGGCGTTTTTTCCCTCTGTTAGAAAAAGCAACCCCTTCCTTGATGGAGAAGGACCTGCCAGAAATTGACGACACAGGGAAAGCCTAATATTATGCTACAGGGTTAAGCAGAGAAATGATGACCTTTACCCCTTGGACTTGGGAACAGAAAATCAGCCACACTACACTTCACAACTGAGATGCAGGTGAAGCGCCGGCCTTGGGGGCTTCTTTGCAGCAACCAGATGGTCACGTGCAGTAAATGCTGCCTGGAAGCAGAATCCTGGATTCCCAAGGAAAAGGTGGGCCCGCCTGGCTGGGAAAGGGAGAGCACTCTAAGATGGTGGTGGGGGTGTGTGTTTCTGTCCCACAGTTCATCTTTTCAAAAACTAAGCCATACAGATGGTAAGCCATTTTAACAAATACTGGACAATATTTATTATGATACATAAATTAAACAAAACTACTGGACAGTAACTATAATAAATAAATTAAATAAAGTAAACCTAAAGGGAGTCAGCCAGAGAGTTTAAGGAAGTTCAACTATGCCTCTTTTTGCCTATTTCTTTTACAAGGACTTCCATCTGAGCTTCTGCTTGGGAGGAGCCCTGGCTGCGTACATTGTTTCGGAAAGCGGCAGATGTCTGTGTTATCCTAACCTACTGGTATTGAAGACGGAAGGAGAAAATGCTGATGGAGTGAAAGTGGAGGAGCCAGTGTATTAGCAAACGCACGCAGGACCCAGGCAGATCTTGTGGGATGAACAGAATTCTTGTGGGCTGAGTGATTTTTGAAAATCCTCTCCAAGAATGCATGCAACTTAAATATTTCTTTACCAAAATGGGAGGAGGGATAGATAGCTTTGCAATGTTTAATAATTTGTTTTTCCCTCTGGTTCCTTTTCCCTCCTCTCAGAGGAGCAGGATAATAGAACAGTGGGAAGGTAGGTACTTAGAAATTTTTATCTTGATACAACTAAGCAATCTTTCTGTGAAAAACAAACATTCATCCTTCTCTCAAAGTTATAGCTTTGCCGAGAGAAGGAACACATGGACAGAGCCAAGTTTAAACTTCTAGTCCTAGAATCAGCAAGAACACTGTCAGATTCCCTTCAGGGGATAGTTTTCTTCTTATTGTAGATGTGAATGATTTTTTGTTGCTGTTGCTGACGTTTGTACTTTGGGCATCCTGAAGTGACAGGGGAGAAGAGTGTGAAAGCTATGGAATGGAGATAAGGAATGGATTTGTAATTAGTAATAACCGGTGGCCAACTTTACCCTGAACTTTTAAAATACGCCCTTTCAATTTCACATGTCAGGATTTAGATTGCTATAAATAAGTTTCTGTTCATGTGACAAAACTGGCTTAGGGCAGTCTTGAAATTGAAGGCTTCAGGTAACTTATTCCTCCTCTCAGGAGAATCAGGGCTTCCTCCTCCATTTCCCCTGAAATGTGGCTTCCCCCCAGCCCAGCCCCAGCCTGCTGCTCTGACGACAGCACGCACAGTCAGGCAGACTTCCATGCAGAAGCTACCACTGTGGAAGCAAAACGCAGAAAGTACATATATGCCTGTGGGGGATGACGTGGGTTTTGTGACTCACTGTAACTTAATATTGGTAAACATGACAAACTCCAGTTCTGCCACTTTCTAGCATCGTGACCTTTGAGCAAGCTGACTAACTTCATTGATTCTCACTTTCCTTGTCTGTAGGAGAGGGATGTCCCTATGCTGCAGAACTGTCTCGAGGAGACCATGAGGTACCACCGGTAATATTTAGCTGAGGGACTGGCCCATGGTCAGTCTGCAACAAATGGTGTTCATCAGTATCAGTGTTGTTTTTAGGTTTTAAATTGTTTCCAATCCCATTTCCTGGTTTACTTTTTTTTCAATAGTATTGGTAAACCATATAATAACATAAAATTTGCCATTTAAACTATTTTTAAGTGTACGATTCAGTGGCATTGATCACATTTCCAATGTTGTACAACCATCATCACTATCTATTTCCAAACTTTTTCATCACCCCAAAAAGAAATTCTGTACCCCTTAAGCAATAACTCCCCATTCCTGTCTCTCCCAGCCCCTGGTAACCTCTAATCTGTTTTCTGTCTCTATGAATTTGCCTATTCTAGATATTTCATCTAAGTGGAATCACATGTGTCCTTTTGTGTCTGGGTTATTTCACTCAGCATAATATCTTCAAGGTTCATCCATGTTGTAGCATGTATTTGGACTTTCTTTTTATGGCTGAATAATCTTCCATTGTATGTATATACCACACTTTGTCTATCCATTCATCTGTTGATAGGCACTTGGGTTACTTCCACCTTTTGACTATTGTGAATAATGCTGCTATGAACATTGCCTACAAGAATCTGTTCGAGTCTGTGCTTTCAAATCTTTTGATCACACACCTAGGAGTGGAATTGCAGGGTCATACGGCATTTCTATGTTTTATTTTTTGAGGAACTGCCAGGCTGTTTTCCACAGCTCCTGGTGTCTCACCTGGGTCCCTGTGCCTCATCTTAGGAAGTCATGTGCCACAGGAACACTTCCCAGTCCCATAGCCCTGGTATAAAAAACACCATAACTACAGCCCACCTTTACATCTCAATCAATACCGGCCTCTGTCAAGTTTACTGTTACTTGAAATGCATCGGCATTTTGAGGAGTGGGAGTTGCCACTGCCTTCATTTGATTCTTTTGTTGTTACTGTTGTTCTAATGCTATAACATCCATAACCCAGAGTTTGGGGTATTCATTATCGTTGGTGACATTATTAACGTTCATTAGTTTTAAGAGGTTAAGAAATCAAAGGTGTAAAACCAGTTTGACATAATATTCCCCTTGAACTAGCTTATTTTCTTGTTTTAGCTGTGTAAAATCAAGTAACACATACCTCAAAGCTGATCAGGGAAGAGCATCTTCTCCCTGACTCCTATGGGAAGAGAAGTTGAATTATTTCCATCCCCTCCACTCCCTGGGGGGGAAGCCCCCAAGCCCTGCCACCTGGCATAAAGCCACCTATGAAGTACTTGAACACATTTATATAATCATTTTTAGTTGTCTGATCTGCACTTGAAAGAATCAGGATGAATAAGTGACATGAAATGAAATGAAACCAATTTGAACACATTTGATAGATTATTGGAAAAGCATTCTGAAATGCAGAGGGTAATCTTTCACTCCAGCTTTCTAGTGGATATTGATGGCTAAATTCTGCCTTGAGTTACATAAACACATTTGACCAAAAAAAGAAAAAGAGAAAAGAAAGCTAAAGCTATGCAGCAAGAACACTCTTGAAGAAATGGGAGCCAAATTCTGAGATGGCATATAATTATATACTAGTTACCAGATTCTGAAATAGCATGTAATATGCCAAATAGATGTTTATTTCCTCTTGTTTTCTCTAAAGAGTCCCACCCAACCACTGAAAGGAGTAGCATCAAAATAACTCAGGGTAGGTTTAACCCTCCTTTACTGCTGCTAGCACACAGACCTGTAAAGGCACTGCTAATTTCGTGCATATCAATGCTATAGTGCATTTAGGAATAGCTTATACAGAAGGTTCCCAAAGGTCTCAATTCGAGCCAGTTCATTAAGGTGAGTCAAGCACAGGAAGGAAAATGTGGCAAATGTATATGATTTGGGAGTCCTATCAAGTTATTAGGTCTTGCGCCATTTGCATATACCCTGTTATGGGGACTGCCTAGTGTCCTAAGCAGGTTGCTGCACCCCAAGTGAAAGCTGGGATTTCTATGAGAAGTGGCCAAGCTCATCAAAGATTCAGGGTTTCAATACCCACCCCATGCAATGACTACCTTAGAAAATTATCTCAATAACACATAGACCACATGCGGGCCGAACCATTGAAGGGTCACTAAAGTCACGCAATTTATTTTGAAACCTCTACTTTAAATCCTTTCTGGATCAAGGCAAGTAGAAGATTAAATAAATAATATAATTGTAATAACCAACAATGCAGTTACTGTTGGTTGTTATATAATTATGTCAACATTACATGGGACATCTTACAGATATCCATTTTTTTGTGCTATTTGGTTTTGAAAATGCTCAATGACGGTGGATTTTTAATTTTAGGAGTAGTCACAAGTCAGGTAAATATAAGTCTAATAAAGAGCTGGTGATCAAGTTAGGTAAGTCACTGGCTTTCATCAATAAGGCATTTCGTTCACCCTTAAGAAGCTGTGGTCCAGTTTGAGAGGAAGTCACACAAAAAACAATTTCAATACAATTTCAAAAGCTCTGTAAAAGAGGGTAGTAGAGACATCTTTGTGAAAATAGATGGGACTCCCAGGGTGACCAGTTCAAATGTTTACATTCTTGCTTGTTAAACCAAAATTTCCTTGATTTCATAGACTCCTCATATGTGTATTGGCAAATTGTGGGAGGAAACTGCTTACTCCATTTCCAGCCCCAAAGCTGAGCTGTACTAATACAGGTGCAATCAGGTTACTGAGATGGGTCTGGTTTCCTTGGTGACCCAGGAGGTTCAGTTATATTTGAAATTGCTAAGGAGGAGAAAAACCTGATAACAGCAGTGCTGTGTTTTCCTTAGGTAGTAAGCCATTCTCAGTCCTCAACCAAGGCTGAGGCCGTAACAAGAGGAATGCTCCCAGAATCCCACAATCCTGTTTGGCAGGTTTGTCCTATGCCAGCTCTGGGTAATTGCATCATGGCTCCTCAGGCTCCCCGTCTGTTTTTGCATAAACACGGTAACTAGGGTGACGAATAGTTAGCTTATTGTAGAATGTGCCAACCACCTTTCTTTAGGTGGGACAGGAAGACAGTGGAAGGGCATGTGATTTTATAAACAATAGGGTGACCCAGTTTAACTCCTTATCATCTCTTCTCCTGAGAGCTGGCTGGCAGATTTAAGCTGTTAATGTCATTTGTTGAGCAAGTCCTGTGCTAAATACTTTTAAAATGTTCTCTCATTTCATATTCATGACAATGTTATAAGGTGAGCACTACTAATAATCCCATTTAACAGATAGGAATCCTGAGACTCCGAGAAGTGGCTTTCTCATGGTCTCACAGGGAGTAAGTGGTGGGTTTGGGATTTTCGAAAACTATTTCTGGTTATCGTATACTGATGCTGTATTCTGAATTCTCTCCCACTACAATAAAGAGAAGGTGGAAGAAAATCCTTGCTTTCTGCAATTACCTGATATTCAGAGTCCACCTTATGCTGCATGTCCCGCAGATACTGCACATCACTGACGAACTTCTG